>JARHVA010003539.1:575000-652500 GCA_037957365.1 Torreya grandis | reverse complement strand
CTCCGAATCATAATCTTTGGTTTGTCTAATATAATAAATTATAGGTCAAAATGAATCATCATGTTACTCAATATCAAAATCTAAATAAAACATATATCCATTCAAGGCAATTACACTAAGTAATCATACATCTAATTGAATTTTATGATGTAGACACCCAAATCTTACCATCGATAATGCCCAAACAAGATTTTGACCAATTTCCACCAAAGGGCACAATTTGGACTAATAACACTAAAACATATTAAAAGATTTGAAATTTATATATTCAAGTGCCAATTTTCACCATGATATCCTTAAATGGGGTAATGCAATTTATGGGCCAACTAACTTTGATCAGATCATTTCAAATCAAAATGCTAATTTTGCACCTGGGTGCTTTGGATTTCTCTTTTCTATCAAATCTTTTACACAAGACATGTTCCTTTGTTATTTTGTGTTGGAAACATCCTAAATGGGATAATAGATTCAATGCATTTGACATTGACTTCCAATTCCAATCCAATCAAATTTTAGACCAATAACAAAACATTCTGATCAATTTGAATAATTTGTGAATAAAGAGCCAAGGTTTGCATCAAAGTGCCAAATCATACTTAGATCTAATAAATCCAAGTTAAAAACTTAAGTTAATTTTCCATGGAAAATTGTTGAATATTTATTGTTAGAAATGATAATTGAATATCTGCATCATTAGGTGACCTCATTCCTTGGGAAGGCATCTGTAGGCTATTAATGCCATAAATATCTGAATCAAGCCACCCCATGCCTCATTAAATATCTCCCATGCCTATTTAATGCCCATCTATCCCAAATATTGATGAGCCTATTTATTAATTTTAATTTTAAAATTGGATTAATCCTTAGCCACACATCTCAATCTTGAGATGGATGGTTCAGGTTGATTCTAGCCATGTACAAAAATATATATATCGGAGGCCTTGTCACATGAATTTTAAGATTAATTTGTGCAAAGTTATAATGCATAATTGATTCTCAAGCCTCATGTAAATTAATGTTATGATGCCAAAATATTGAGCCAAGCTAAAGCCAAGCAAGGTGTTAAGGAGAGATAGAGGTAGCCAACCTTCCATTGATGTAGATTTCATGAACAAAAACTAAGCACGCCACTACAACAAGCATTTTAAGCATCTAATGAAGGTGAAGGATTCTTATTTTTTCTTACTTATTAGTTGTGCTTCTTATTTGTTTTATTATCAATCTAACCCTAGTAACTAGGCATGAAGGAGTTAGTTTAGTGTTCTTTTGATTTGATTTATTCCTCTAATATGATACTAATCTCCCCTTCATCATCAAATTCTTAGTTCACATACTAAACTAGCTATTAAGGTACACAACGATACTCTTATATAGTCCCCTACATATCCATTGAAATTAAAAATATACCAAAACATATAATATGAAATAATACTATAATTAGGATAACATCAAATATCACATATGTAAAGGTCACCACAAATGATAAATAGATCAAGATGACTAGATACATAGGATTGATACAAGGGGTATTATATTCTCCCCCTCTTATAAAACATTATCCTCAATGCATCGAATCAAGACAAGGGGTGGAATAACCACACACTTCATATGACATACTAAGCTATAATTAATGCAACATAAGTCATCATAAATACAAGAATTGTTATCACATATGTTTTCAATTTCTAGAGGCTCATCAATAGATTTTTAATTTCCTTATGATTATTTAGTTATTCTCAATAGTTATTCAGAATAGAGTAATAATAATGTTAAAATACCAAAGAAATCACTATGATCTAAAAATACCTTCTTAGACCTCCCAATAAATAATGAAGCATAAGCTATGGCCAAATCATGTATAATATCACATAACTTCCTTAGGCCTCCCAATAAATAATGAAGCATAATCTATGGCCAAATCATATATAAGATCGTACAACCTCCTTAGAAATCCCAATAAATAAGAAAGTATAAGTTTGGCCAAATAATGTGGAAGATCATACAACCTCCTTAGGCTTCCCAATAAATAATGAAGTATAAGCTATGGATAAATCATGTATAAGATCATACAACCTGCCTTAGACCTCCCAAAAGTAGGATAACAAGTGATTGATCTAAATCTTGTATAAAATCACCATGTCTGGTGGGTAGGAGGATGGCTCAAGACTTCACCTCTCAAGCTAGCTCATCACACCCTCTAGCTATATTCTAAGTTAATTATTCTCCCCCATACATGCAATATGCATACAAAGTTTCAATCACGACACTCATGAAACCAACATTCAAACATAGAAATAAAACCTCACCAACTTAATCCACTAACAAATCAAATGCCAAACAACTAGAACAAAAAATAGATATCTCAAGAAAACCAAATATCCATAATCATAAAAAATATGTAATAAGATGAGATTCGAATGTTCATAAAAAAAAAGAAATTTCAATCAAATTAATTCAAAACCATCTAAATATCTATGTAAAAGAAAATTTATATTGAAGAGAACAAAAGTGCTAGTTTTAAAAAAAACAACATAAAATAATAAGCAACTTAAAATAAAATAGGACATAACAATCTCAAAAAAGTACACATCACAACACTATGTGGCTAAGAAATCCACCCAAGGGGAGAAGAAATAATATAAGCCTCAATTACCTCCTAGAGGTAAGAGTAAGACATCAATCTCTCCATATGTCTCCAAAAGGTTCACAAGGTTACATCAAGGATAAATCATGATGGTTATTTTTTTGGCAACCACTAAGGGGCAAATGAAGGAACATATGACTTATATAGTGACCATTATGCATGAATAGCCTATGGTGTCTAAGATACTCATGGTGTACACATCTAAAATAATCAAGCGACTACCTCATGCAAAGGAGAGAAGTGAGTTTTTAGCTTATGAGAAGCTCCACTTCCTATCTCATAACCTGGTCTAGACTAATATAAACATAGTTCTACTCCACCTTCGAACCCCATACTTACATTAGTACCCAAAATTAGAGTAATGATGTAGGGTTACAAAACACAAAACATTACTACAAGGTAACAATTTCTACTTACACAATATATGTTTAAATGAACAAAGTTATTTTACACCACATTTTCATGAATGGAAGTTACACATAAGGTTATTCACAACATATTCACATTCATAATCAAACAATTTGGGCTTAATTAACACAATAACATATTGGGGTCATGACATACACACTATAGGATCACATAAGATAATTGTTTACATATAGAAAATCCATTATTTACAGGGTTTTTTACATATAAAAGATGTAAGAGTTCACATAATGTGTTACAATTACACATGTACATAACAACTACAAAGGTTATAGTTACACATGTTCTATTTAAGATAACTATTTTCATTGATTTACAATCACAACATAATTTTACAATTTACTGGTATCACATAGAGGGTAAGATATCTCAATATCCACATCAACAATCCTAACATCCTCCATATCCTAACTATCATAGAATCCAACGTTGTTAATGTCAAAAGAAACACCATCATGGTCCAATTTAACTGCCACCTATCACCAACCATTACTATATGAAATTGAATATGATGATCCTCCCATCCCTCACATAAGTATCTTTGACAAATGAGTATCAAGGTATTCTGACCAACTGAGAGTTATTTTATTTTCATTTAGAATTTTAGAATTTGTTCTTGGTTCAAAATCTCTCTTCTTTTTCAAAATAAAAATAAAAAATCCATGGTATGTTTTCTTTGTTAAACAAGCATCAAAGTTTAAGTTCTCTTTATCACAAATTTTAAATGTTTTCAAAAGTGAAGATTTATCTCAAATTGCCATGGTGAGTGATTATCTAGGAATAAATATGTAAGTTAAGATAAAAAATTTTGTTTTAAGGTTGGGTTGTGAATTAGCCCAGTTCTAAGATTTCCACTAGCGAAGGAACCATCCTTAGTCTCAAATAAGACTAATAAATTTAGGATCCAAATTGAGTGCTATAAAACTTGTCAACATAAGTTAACATGGGTTTACTCAATCCATTTTCAAAGACTAAGATGGATCTACAAGTCATAAGCTCCACTTGCAATAACATTCATACATATCATTATTATTTTAGAAAGGTTCATAACATAGTTTCATAAAGATAAAATAAAATGAAAGGTTACCAACTATGCAATAAGAATAAGTACATAATATCTTATTAAAACATTGATTTCTTTATACTTCTAAGAGATAAAATTAAGTTATCCATTTAGTAAAATCCCATCAATTTTATAAATAAAGAAATGGAACTATTGTTACTACCTTTATCTTAATAGAGCAAAGTTATCTAAGAGACCATAATTGACTAAGTTGTATGCAAATAAGAGCTTAGATAAAAATAATAAGGAATCGTTTTAATAAATAAACCAACACCTCATGACTCATATAAGTTGTGAACATGTAATAAAAATATTATAAATCTCACAAGATTACTTATACAAATAACCATTATACTTATTAAAATTATTTATTACTTCCTCATATTAAAATGAAATTAGTCTTTATAACATGCTAAAAATACCACAACTTTAGGATAAATAATTTAATAGAGAATACGTTCTTATCATAAGTATCCATATCTATAGAATGTTACCATTAAATATTCATAAAATCATGTCAATGAAATGTAATTTTCCCACTCTAACCTCAACATTCACAATAGAGATAATGTGCTCTTTTAATTCTTAATCAAGGTAAACAATTAGTTTGAATGTTGTCAACCAAATCAAGGTACACATAAAAAAACTTACAACATTTTTTATATTCATATCATAGTAAATAATACTAAAATATCTCTATGAAAAGTATTTAGACCATGCAACTAAGGTTTATTGAAAACAAAACTTCTACTCTACTTCTGGAATAGGGTTATATATACTAAAATATTAAAAAAATGTTTTATGATAGAGATATTTCAAAAGTAAATATAAAAAAAAATCATAGTCGTATCATATCATCATTAATATACAATCCTATATAGGTAAATATATTACACACTAGATATAATACAAAATTTTAATTTGGAGTTATAACCATGTCTACAAGGTTCTCAATTCAAAATTAAAATAAACTTCACTCAAACACCAACAACATGGTCACATATTTCATATTAAGATCTCAGTTCTATCTGAGTGTAAACAAATAATAAATAAAGTAGGAGTAAAATCATTTAATTTCTTATGTAGAATAAATCTAAACAAAGTGATGATATTTTTCATAATTTTGTTAGCAATTACCACATATAATCCCCAAAGCTCATGATGTTGAACTCAGGCTATATCAAAATGTAATGCCCAAAATTTTATCTAAATAAAACCCATAAAATTGATTATGCGTATATATATATATATATATATATATATATATATATATATATATATATATATATATATATATATATATATATATATATATATATATATATATATATATATATATATATATATATATAACTAACTACTTAGATTATATTACTCACACAACTAGACTAAATCTATGTCACTACATCAAATTGACTTTGATTTACTATTAAGGTTTCACTAACCAAACAAATTAATTAATTATACATTGAAAACCCAGTTTTATAAATGATACACTAAGGAATTAATAATCATTATTTTCAAATACTTCAATATCATTTACATTAGTTTAAAAAATATTAAAAATAATTTTAAAGATATTGTTAAGTATGTTTTAATAAAATATTTAAATAATCTTTAATAATTAAAATTTATAACCAAATAATTAAAAGACACCTTATAAAAATTAAGGAACATACCTATAAGGATTTATCGATGTGATAAATATTTCAAAGCAAATAAATCCAAAAATAAAATAACTTCAATAACTAGTTGGTTAATAATTAATTCAAAATTAGATAAATCAAGGTAAATGTCATACCAAGAATTAGATTCACACAATATAGCATCATGAATTTGAAATAATTTGTAACACTAGGAGCTAAATTGAAGGTCATCTCACATATGAACCTGATGCAAGAGAAGTGTAGAATAAAAATCACATGAATAAGGAGATGTGTGTAGGAAGGGGAAAATGGAAGATAGTGTATATTATGGCATTAATACTAATGAAGAAGAGTTTAGTGCCTAGATTCACTCAAATTAAATTATTGTCTGAGGATGGAAAACCAAGTTAGTGTGAAGTAATGTTGACCCCACGCATGCCCAAGGTACACACAAGACAAAGACATCAAGTCACATAAAATACACTTATAACCAATACCACTTCATATGCATAATAAACCTAGTGAGGATATAAAGAGATAATGGTGCACGCCATCCAAGCCATCATGCATGCATACCCTAGTAGAGTCTACTAGCAAGGCAAGTGTGGTCCTAACAAGCCAATTAGAAAGACAATGTAAGTGAAAACCTAAAAATGATAGGCCTGTTAAAGTCAACATGATTTTTGGGAAGAAAATAATAGGATTTAAGACTTATATTTTACTTTGAAAAACATCTAGGAAGTAACAACAAGTGGTGAGGTAGCTAATCTCAATTAGGAAACTGTATTAACTGCTGATTGGATGAGTGTGATATTAATTACTGATTAGTCATATATGAGTTATTAGGAGATACACAAGAACATGGAATGCCTATATAAAGTAGATAAGCTAAGGCTAAAAAGTGAGATGAAGGAGATACATTAATGGTGTCAAAAACCAATTAGAAGATCTAAGAAAATAGAGAGAGAAATAGTTAGATAGTTAGTTATATGTTTACGTACCCATGAACACCTTGTAATCTATATTAAAATGTATTATGTAACATGAATATAATTTATGGTTGTTTCTATGGTTATCATGCTTATGATGTTTATATGATTTCTATGTACCTGTTGTTATTAACTCTAGTGAATGAGTGAATAGTTAGACAATATTTTAGATAATGTACTTACATATTGTTACCATTACAACTAATTAATGTGTATATATTATTTCAAGTGCTTATATGTGTTCCATTTTGGTCAAGGAGATACAATCACAAATCTTTAATCTTCATTACATGTTGATGCTCTCATGTGTTTATTCTTATAAGTACATTTATGAGATGTCTCTTATAATATATGTTATTTCTATAATTATTGAATGTGACAAGTTTGTGTGAATCCATGTTTTTTACATTCCCATTACACTATAGTTTGCTACTTATATTGACTTTATCACACAAATTCAATGAGCTTATTAAATATGGACCTCCACCTCTCTTAACTAATTTATATGCAGTTACATTTTTGTTGATAATCTCTATAGACTTGATCTTCCTTACTTCAAAAATACCATTGATAGCTTTCTAAAATTATAATAATCAAGTTTTCATTATTTTAGAGCTTCGATAATCTACTGTATATGTTAACTTTTCTTTGTCTAAATTTATTTCTATAAACTTTCTATTAGCTTCTCCTTAAACTAATACACAGTTACTTATCATAGTATAAACATTTATGTAATAAAAATAGTGATTCCATTTTGATATAATAAAATATCTCCTTTATAAGGATACCTTTTATACAAATGATTTTCCATCTTATCATATCTTCATTGCCTTGTTGGAGGCTAAAAATGTAAATGTTCTATAAAAAATGAACTTTACTTTCACAACTTTGTGCTCTCATGTTTCCTTCCATCTGCATGCCCATTAAATTTTATTTTTCCATCTTCTCATATCTTCATTGTCTTGTTGGAGGCTAAAAATTTAGATTTTCTATAAACAATGAACTTTACTTTCACAACTTTTTGCTCTCGTGTTTCTTTCCATCTACATGATGATTAAAGTTTCTTGTATTTTGTAAAAACTATTAGTAATTTTCTCTTACAATTAATATAACACAACTATTTCACATCATATCCTTCATTTCATTCATTGGCACTTATTGATATGGTGTGGTTTGATTTATTTTTTCCTATCAACATTTCAGTACACCTTTTGTGGTTACTACTACGTATGCTTCTATTTGATATCATGTCAAAGCATAATAGTATATCTCACTTTTTGACATAAAGAGGCCACATCCACTTCCAATTTCTAATTAAAATATCTTGAGTTTGGGTCATTGATATTAATCAAACATGTGTGTTTTAGATTATATATACAAATATGTAGTGCATATATATTATTCCAATTTTTTAAAAAAACATTAACTATTTTTTAGGATTTATTTTTTAAATATTAAAAAAAAAATTATGGTCACCTAGTGGGATGCAATATTATACTTTAAACCTATCATATTCACATATTTCCAACCTACTCCTCTCCCTTCTAGCCACTATCACCCAAAGTTATATTTATTAATTTGTATTATTAATTATTAATTTTTATCTGTTTATTGATTTATTTTTTTATTTTTTGTAGATTTATTTATTTCACTTATTTATTTAATTTATGTGTATCATTTATTTATTAAGTATTTTACATATCTTAATTGTATTATATTACTAAAATTCAATTTGTAGATAATAAATTTATATTTATCAAACCCTAAGCATTGACCTTAGAAGATATTATTGATTTTTCCATCAATATTTCAATTATATAAAAAATCATTTATAATGAATTGGAAAACACCTTTTTCTAATCATGATATTTTAATTGAAAAATATACTTATATCAATAACAAAGTATAAGAAAAACAACATTGATTGTACAAAAAAATGGTGGAAATGTCACACCCTAGAAAGAAAAATACACATCAAGGCAAGCCCCAAGAGATTAGTCATATCAAAGTGTCAAAAAATAAGTTGTACTGCAATATTTTAAAGGGTTGTTCAATAAAAAAGATCCAAAATAGAATGAAAAAAAAAACACTAGGGCCTTTGGCAGCATCAACAAATATGTAAAACTAAGGAGGTGAAGGAGGGACACTATCTAAATTCCCCCCAAACCACTAGTGCTTGGAGGATCTGTAGTGTTAGGTATTGGCTCCTACCCATATTTTTTTTCTTTTCTTTATTATCCTTAACTTGTCGAGAGGAGGAGATAGTAAGAACTAGGCAAACAATATTTTCATTGGGAGGAGCCCTAAACTATTGGCACCATAGTGCCCAAGTTGGTCAAAAATGCTTTCCCATTGGGAGGTGACAAACACCAAGGGTAAGGATACAACTCCACCAAGTTTTTGAGCATCAACACCAAAATCCCTTATCCCATACTTGAGAGGGAGGCTAATGGTGAGGAAGATCTAAAGGCTCATGATTGATAGCGCATGGAGAACTCCCCCAATGGTATAGAAGGGTTTGGAAGTGTGCCACCTCTATGTAGACTTTATTTACCTAGACCTAAATTTGAATCAAAATATTGGAAATGATAGCAACTTTGTTAGTCACCAAAGATCCCTTCCATAAATCTATTTTAAAAAATAACATAGTTTTTAGATTTCTATATATGAAACATAATATCAACACGAAAAATTGTCTAAAAATGTTATATCTTATAGGTAACATGGTTGAGTCCCTATGAATAACCATTTTATAGGTAAATAACTTTGGAAGAAAGGGTTGAAATGGGACATGAATCCATTTCCAAGCTAACTGAGCATGCGGGAAAATTATAAAAATGTTTTAAAATATCAACTTAATGATAAGCAAGACAAACAGGGTTTGCAACCCCCAGATGCTTAAGCTGATCTCCAATGGTTAGAATTTTACAAATAATGCACCAAATAAAATGAGCTTCTTTGGGCTCAATGTGGGATTTCCTTATATTTTTAAACCTTCTAGCCTAAAAGACATATAGAGACATTAATTTCCACTTATGGTTGAGAGTTTCACTTTGAATATGTTGTAGAGCTAGGAGATGATACCCAATCTACGACTTGTATTGGTATAAAGGAGTAGTCATATGCCAATATATCCATTGAAGGACTTTAGTTGAAACACTAATTTTATAGAGGCAATCATCAAGTATGGATTATTGAGTTTCTTGAATCAATTTTACATCCTTAAGTTTGAGTTAATATTTTATTCTCAATGTATCCCATGAGTGCCAGCCTCTATAATATTTCCAAAAAATTCCCCAACTGTCTTAATTCCATTTTTGTATACCCTGAGACTCTTAATCCAAGGAACCATATAAAAATAGATACAATATTAAATATACTTATTTTCTTAAAAAAACAAAAGCAAAAATATTTCTAAAAACCTCATTAAAACTACAAACTAAATCATTATAATGTTCAAATGTGAAGGTTGTGCTCCGGTTGAGTGTGTTTCGATCTCAAATGTTAAGAATGTTGGTAATGGTTCTAAATAAGCATATCATTAGTAAATAATCACTTCAATCATTTTCATGTTCAAGAGTTCTGGTCCTTCACGACCAAAGTAGTTTCGGCCTCAAATGTTGTTAATTGTTCCTTCAAATAAAATTATCATTCGTAAATAAACACTTTAAAAGAAAAGTAGTTTGTTTTGGCAAGGAGAAAGGCCTTCGGACGCTATGGAGAACTCAACGACAACAAGCGATAATAGTGGTTGTATTCATCTATGCAGCATAAAAAAATAGTAGTTTGTTTTGGGTAGGAGAAAGGCCTTTAGATGATGTGGAGAACTCAACGACAACAAGAGATAATAGTGGCTGTATTCATCTATGCAGCATAAAAAAATAATCACAGGCATTACTTATTTAGAGAGATCATAAACATTTTGATAAAATTCAAATGATTAACCATAAAATGTCTACCTTTAATTAAAAATTATATAATATTATAATTTAATGGTAATTTAAGCATGCAAATTACTATGATAAGATATATTGTTATTGTGATATAATATATTGTTATTATGAAGATTAAAAATACATTAATTTTTTTAAAAAATGTTTGTTTGATTATTGTAAAATCTTTATAAATATTTAATAGATTGTTGTGACAATAAATGTTATATATTTTTTTAATTTTTTCAAAATTTATTTAGATGTTTAAATGTACTAATGTATATATATACATATATGTTTTTTGAATTCAAATTAGGATTTTATAAATCATAGTTTAATTGATAGAAATAATGGTAAGTTATAATTATTACGTTATTTATTAAAATACAAATCTTCTTGTGATACCGAATTTAAAAAAATGAAACTATAATTGAATCTCAAAATAATTTAACGCATTTAATATCCCTCCATCCTTAAATTTGTAATTAAGATATTTATCCTTTAATCAATAGAAAATACCCAGTAACATAAAAATATACAAACAAATTGAAATAATATAAATTTATAACTAATAGATATCTAGACAACATTTTAAAATATAAAATCTTAATATTAAAATTTCAGAATATATAATAATAAAATAATATTATATACATACTTGAATACATTGCCACATAATAATAACAAATTATTTGAATTTCCTTGACATTAATCTTTAATATAGAGTAACAAGTATTACAAATGTAGACAAGATCTAATAGTATTAACAATACAATATGAACGCACTATATTACTGATCTTATTGTTAATACTTAATAACATAAAAATATACAAATCTTAATATTAAATTTTTAGAATATATATAATAATAAAATAATATTATAAACATACTTAAATGCATTGCCACATAATAATAACAAATTATTTGAATTTCCTTGACATTAGTTTATTACATACAACTGTGGACAAGATCTAGTAAAGGCATTCAGTTTGTTTGTTGACTTCTATTCATATTATTGGTCTTATTGTTAATACTTACTAAGGTTCAATAAAATGCTCGTCCTACTAACAGACCTATATTTATTATCATTATTTTCTTTACTTTAATAACTTGAACCCAACTCAGGGTGACTGGGTAGTAGACACTAAACCCTACCTGTACACCTGGCCTGTAGGCGGGCCCTGATTATTACTTAGAACTATCGCCCGGTTCTAATTGAACGTATAAAAATCTAAAAATCTCGGTGTCGTCATTGTGATTATTGCATGACCTCCAACATTTACATGCTCAACAGTCCTGAGAACTACATCGCCAACAAGCAAATAACACTTGTAAAGTCCATTATAATGGAAGCCCAATTGTCTGTCAAGACAGCCTTCTCCCATCATCTTTCACTAATTTGGGTGCTCAAGTTTCGAATTTTAAATGCCTTCCTTATCCCCAAAAAGATATTTTAAAGACCACCCACTTTCTCATCCACTATTTTCACCACATTCCGATTCCTATAAAATCCCCACAAACAATCAAACCACACCATCTTGAATGCATACGCAAATCATACAATATTCTTCATCTTCAAGGCCAAATATCTTTTGGAACAAACAATGGAGTCTCTGTTGAAGTCCATTATTGTTGTGATGTTTTCCATGGCTTTAATGCAGGCACACATTGTAATGGGGGCAGGAGAGTGTGGAAACATTTCAGTGGAAGCTGCAGCCCTTAAAATGGCAGTTTGTGCAGAGGCAAGCCAAGATCCACAGGCCGCTGTTTCCTCCAAATGTTGTGCTGCAGCTCGTGAAATCTCAAGCAACCCTTCATGTCTCTGTGCTCTGATAAAGATGAGTGAATCCCAAAAGATCTTCAATCCAGAAGCTGCACTCACCATTCCTAAACGCTGCAACTTTCAGCTCAAACACTCTGGCTACCAAGTGTGGAAGTAAGATACAATACTTTCAATTAGTAATCTTTTTAAAGATGTGATCATGGAGTATCTCTTCTATCAAAAATTTATATATAATGATAGTTTTTACTTTTCTTTATTCACAGTTACAATAACTTGACTTCTTCTCTGTGTTTTATAGGTTATACATTGCCATAAATGGAAGGGCATATCTATCACGTGCATTCACAGTGGCAAGTCTATAGATCCTCAATTAATAAATATTAAAAATTGATTTGCAATGCAAAATATTGTTACCTTATTATTAATATAATACTAATTATCTGGTGGTCCACAGAATACTCCTGATGCAAACTCCATGATGGTTATGTATAACTACAATAAACTGAACAGGATACCGCTGAACAGGATATGAGGTGCAGGGGATTGGGGGCATTGTTAACCCTCGGACCGAGGAAAACATGCGCTGTGGATGATGATGAAATGGCTTGGCTTAAGATTTTTTTTTATGCTTGGGTTGAAGCAGTCGTGCGTGAGAGTTGATGTGTGGGAAACTGTGGGCAGTGCATCGGGGAGCGTGTGTGGACTGGTCCTTCCCCAACTTCGTGCAGGCACGTGCCCCTTGTTTGGGTTAAGGACCTTCATCCAGGGCCCCCCTGCCTTGTGAGCCACACACTGCAAATGCTTACCCATCTCTCCTGCCCCACATCTTGCGGTTACAACAATAATAAGGTGGTCGAGTAAGAAAACACCACTTATATTTTTAAGAAGGGGTTTGGTTTAAATGGATCTTCGCATAAAGAATTTTCTTTTTGCTGCAAGTTTCAGTAGAAATACACATCATTTTTTCAAGGGAGTTACGAATATAATTAAAAATGGAGTCTATCCAATGTATTAAGATAGGGAAGTTAAATACTCTTATCCAAACTGGGCTAATTTTTGAATCTTTTTATGTGAAATCAAAATTGAGATTTCATGGTGTCATGAAGAGCTCTTATCTACCAAATAACTAAGGCCCCTGTTCAAATACTTGAGCTCGATCTTCTTCAAAGATGAAGACAAGAAGGAAATAGCTTTTGACACATGATGAATATCCACGTCTCCTTTTATTTAACAATGCCCTGAAACCCAAGTCTTCAAACCTTGCTCATGTGGCTCCCGACCCACAAACTTACAAATCGGTAAAATTTGGTCAAGTAGTTATTTCGTGTTCCACTTCATTATGGTCAAAGATAATAACATGTTCTTCATCGGTTGTAATAATGCAACCAGATTTCACCCAAAAATCTTCATTCCTTGCATTGTTGATGTGAGCTCGTAGATTTCAAATAAGCTTGATTTTTTTGGCAATAGCTTGGAATAAACTCATGTAACCCATTTTTAAAAAGTAAAAATAGGTTTCCTTATACCCTTGTTGTTGCCCTGTGTACTCAAGCTGGTTAATAGGCATGCCCTGGTCGCATAACAACTTGTTGTTGTCATAGTTGTGCCCCAGTTGTCATTCTCTCGTGCCCTAAGCAAATGCTCGTCTATTTCGCCCTAGAAATGATTTTTAATTACTTTCACAAGACAACTCTCTATAAGATCCTAGATTATTTTTGTTGTCTCAACAACTCAAAGATTTGCAAGTTGAATAGTTTCTTGAAGAACATTTTTCCTTCTCTTATTAATTTGCATTATCAACATTTCTAACCTTTTTTATATTAGCCTCTAAAAAATAGTTCCAACATCGAGCCAACATTTAATGTTTCTCTATACTTGACTTGAATGTTCGTGTGATTTAGGCATACATGGATAATACAAGTATAAAATGTTTCTTCGTTTCCATTGCCCATGTGGTGTAAAAACACATATCCTCTCCTTCCACTCTTCCTTAAGAGTCATCCATTTCCCTGTCCCACGTCTAGTATTGTGATATGGAATGGATTCTCATCTTAGTTGTGCTTGTATACGAATAATCTGCAAAACTTTCATTTTGCTCGATTGCATGTAAATATGACAAGTCTATATTAAAGTTATATTCGCTCTCATGTCTTATTTTATGGTTAGAACTGAAATTTATTATCCTCTATATATTGCAGCTCCATAGAAATTCTTTACATTGAAAGTGGTAGGTGATAATTCAAAAGAGAATAATGGAAACAATCCACTGAACTGGGTTAGAAAATACATTTAGATAAATAGATAGACTAAGCATCTCCTAATTAGATTAAGAGGCTTCAGTGATAGATAGAAAAAAGTGTTGGGTGTGCTTTCATCCACTTCATTGATAATAATTGTGAGATAGGAATAATATTGAAAGAGGCTATTCAAAATTCAAAAGTATAAATTAAGAATTTTCAACTATTTAATTTTGATTATAGATTATATTATGTATATATAAAAGATAGTTTGTAAGACTTTCAATTTGTAAAAACTAGATTAAATTGATTTCATATTTTGTGTAAGTTGTATTTTAATTATTTAATTTTCACTATCAATTATATTATGTGTATACGTAGGATAGTTTGTAAAACTTTAATTTGTAAAGAAACTAGATCAAATTGACTTAACATTTTGTGTAGGTTACATTTCAACTATTTTATTTTGACTATCAATTATATATGTTGATATATAAGATAGTTTGTAAAACTTTCAATTAGTAAAGACAAAATCAAGTTGGCTTACCGTTTTGTGTAAATTGCATATATTTTTCTCATGATACATAGCCTATTTCCTTAACATTGTGTTGAACAATTTTGTTGTTTTCAATTAAATTGTTTACATGATTTTTGAGGCCTTTGTTTGTGATTATTGTGACACTTATTTTAACAAGCGCCATGAAGTGGTTATACCATGTCATGATTATGTAAGGTAATGCAAAGTTGTGTTTATAAAATAATGTTTATTTGAACAAAAAATTATTTACATGGTCACTTTAACTTGGCGTACGTATTTTTCAATATATAAAAAATAAATGAATAATTTTTTAAAGTAAGTAATAAGAAATTTTAATCATCTATCATTCAATTAAATTTAACAATATTTAACAATAAGGATATGATTATATATTATCACTTATGATTGAAAAAATCATATTAGGCATCAATTTAATAAAGCCGTGAGGTCTCATTGTTTTTTAGAATAACTTAAAAAAATTGAGAGTTAAGAACATATTTCTATCATATGCCATTTTATTAGAGAAAATCCATTCCGCTTGTTTTACTGTCAGAAATCCATGCTTTTGTTGAAGTCAACATTATCAACCATTTGAGCCAAACCAAAAAAATGACCACTTAGATTAACCCTAGCATGAAAGTAAAAAGAGTTGTAATTATTCTTGAATATGCATAACATTAAAGATCATTTTTAAAGTTAATATTTCAAAATGTATATAAAAATACACTAACAAATTCCAAACAAAAAATTGCCAACAATATAATGGCATATTTACTAAGAAAAAATAGAAAGACTACGCAACTCACAAAATTCTCATCAATAAGCATTTTGAAATTTATGAAATTACAATAACTGAATGATTAATTTTAATTTTGTGGTGGCCTCCAAAGAATATATAAAACTCAGAATAGATTTTCTTAAATTTCTTTTGCTTAGTAAAATTTATAAATAGGCATGCATTTAAATGGTGTATGAATATGTATTAAAATTTATCCATAGAGTTATTATCTATGATAAGATACTAGAGGGTGTGTTTCTAGTAATATGTGGAAATGTTGAATCTAGTATTTAGTACTTGACAATGACAAGATTGACACACATTTATCACATATGATTTGAGAACAAAAACTTGGTCATAATCTTCTATTCTCTCACACTTTCATGATACTTATGATTTTACCTTTTCATTATGTTGATACACACCTACAATAACCTCACTATTAATTTCAAAATTAATATTCTGCATAGATATCTCCAAATCCTTAGTTTAGTCTACCTATACATAGGTCAATTTCATCCCTTTTGATTTGTATCAATAATCGATATTAATCCATCCTGGTCTAAACTAACCCTTTCCCAACATCTATTACTTTTTAAAATCAAAGATTTCCTTAATGTTAACCCATTTGCCTCATGTGGTGGTGACATGAGAAATTACAGAATTGGACTCATACACAAACAAATCAAGGTTTCATTCAAAAATGACTACGCACTTATCTAGTACACATTTATACACTGTTACAAATTAAGAAAAATTTCCATAGTCTTCCCAATTTTTGAGTTATAATTAGGAGAAATCACAAGCCAAGTCTTAAGCATACTAAATCCAAGTCAAATAAAGCATTATTAAGTATCAAATCCAAATCATTAGTTATGTACATATAGCAAAGGAGCACAATTTCACTATCACATTACGTGAAACAAATACATGTTGTTTGATTTCCCTCTTCATAATATCAAATACATAGGTAGAGGTCAATTATCAAATTGAGGTGTTGGGGTCAGCTCATTCCATTACACTTTTCTAATTTTTTCCATTAACTCTCACAATCACACTTAGGATTTCAAGGTGAAGGAGACTAATTTTTAGAGCTACACACATCATTAAGGTTTGGGGTCATAAATATAAAACATAAAAAGACAAGCAAAGGTGACCATGTGGTCAAATTTCCTCATTTCCATTTAGGTCAATAAAAAATAACATAGGTTAGTGTCGACCAATAATATTGATCAAGACCCAACAAAATCAACCCTACATATATAGAAGTAAAATACCTGAACTAGATGAATCATAAGGATGTTTTATTTTTATTTTTACTTCAAATATATAGTCACCATTAGAGAGTAAACCATAAAAGATAAGTACTCATCCCTTTATTGTGCTTACTATGTTTATCATATGCCACTTTTCAAATCAGTGCAATTAGTTTCAGTATTTTCACATTCAGATGTATTCTTGAATTTCATATCTTATCATCTAAATTATCCTACATGTGTCTATCCTATTAGAGTTAGTCTTGATTGCATTAATTGAAATTAGGAAAAAACAATTGGTGAACCCAAACCCTAGGTTTCCATTAGGGTTCCATCATTCCAAGGTTTAAATTTTTTTATTCTAGAGTTTTAAATTTCATTTGTGATTTCCATACATAAAAAAAATATTTTCACCTTTCAATGGTTTCAAATTTTTTTCCTAGGGTTTTAGATCTAATTTATGATTTCCAAACACAAAAAAAATTCTATTTCAGCCCTAGATTGTCATTGAGATTTTCATCATTATAGAGTTTTATATTTTATACTTATGATTATTCCCTAATAATACACATTAATCATGGCCTTATTGAATGCAAATTATTATTAAAACTAGTCATGATGGTACTCTTTTCATTTTTTTCTCATGGAAAGTATATCTTATTTAGATCAATTTTGTTAGAAAATGGGTCAAAATGATCAAATCTAAGAATACTAATAAAGCTAAAATTACCAATGAATAATCCAATCCTTTCTCCAATCCTATTGTTGCAACATTCAATCTGAGCTTCCTGTTATTACCACTATGTGGAAAATGGCATGTATGACCTCCTTGGTTCCTCCTACTATGGATTATAATATACATAATATCCACCATCCACCCTATTGATGGAATTATCATGAATATTGAGACTAATAATACTTATGACACAACTATTAATAACTAACTAGACTTAATGAATGACCAAAAAGTCACTGAATATCTTAACATGTATTCACATCATATTGATGACATGTTATATATATCAAGAGATGATTATAAAAAATTGGCCAAAGCTTACATATAAGGTATTTATATCTCTACTACTAGTACTTTTCCCATTCCTACACCTTTAATGACCTATGTGACACTCACCCAATGTTTGGAGGAACATAAAGCATCCAAAAAAATTCTATAGATATTCCTACATAGGCAACCTTTAGTCTTCCAATGATGACTATACATGTTCCATTACCAACATAACCTAATGCATGTTCCCTTGATCATACTATTACAACTCTGCATGCTAAGGTATTTGAACTAGAGCAAGGTGCATCTAGAGCTAGTCATTCCATTGATTCTCACACCTTGTTCAATTAACCCTTACCCCTTGAGATAATAGTTTACCCTTTTACCAATAGCAATTTTAACTCCCAAGATCAATAAAGAGGAAAAGGATTTTAGAGAGGACAAAACTATGGTGGTGGTAGAGAATGGTTTTTAAATCAATGCAAGTCTTATTTTTGTTATAAATGTGGAGAAGAAATCCATATAGCATTTGAGTGTCCACACTACCAAGATCAAGAAAAGAGAAAATATCATAGCCCAAGAGTGAATTATAACTAGTATCACTAACAACATATATTGGAGAAAATCTCATGATGAGAAGAATAATGATTGTTCTAAAGAAAGAGCATGTGTAGAATAAATAAGGTGGTGATGCCTAGTTAAAAACAAATATCTTTCAAATAAGGTGTACTTTAGGACGTAAGATATGTAATGTCAGGGGATCTGTAGCTCTACCAATTAGAGCATAATTGATTACTTTCTTATATGCAATTAAACACGGAATTATACCATAATGATAAAGTAGCTAGAAACTTGAGATAGCAAAGAATTTGAGAGACAATACACACTCTTGTATTAAATACTACTAGAAGAAAATACAATAAGGAAGATGCCACTTCTTCCTCCACCTCAAAGGCTTGCCACACCTCAAGAACTTCTTCTCTCTCTCACTTGCTCAACGCAACAACTCTAAATCCTGAGTTGCTATTCCTCCTTGAATGCTTCAGCTGATCTCCTTGACCTTACACCTGTAGATCTCCTTGACCTTGCTAGCTTCAATGCTTTTACTTGCCTTGGAATACAAATTACAATACATGCCTTATGGGGTCTATAAATAAGATCCCATGCTTACAAAAATAGAACTCTAACTACTAAAATTAGACACACAGCCCGCGACTTAAATTAGCCCCTTAGCATGCAAACACTCGGTTCAACTAACTAAATGTTCGTGCAACGAACAGTTCTAGACCGCACAGGCGACCGACGCTGGTCTCTGCTAGTCTGGTGCTGCCAATGTCGGCCGACTCCCTGCCATCACCGGTCTCCTTCTCCACTGCCTGTAACCGACGTTGGTCATACTGTCGACGCCGGTGGCTCTGGTTCTTCAGCATCCTTCCTTCTAGTGTCTGCAAGCAGTTGAAGCTTTTAGCTCCACACTACAACAATCTCCCACTTGGAGATAAATAGCTGCAACTTGTACCTGTACCTGTACACCATCTATTTTGTTCCTTAGGCTCTGTATCTCTCTTCAATGTCACTCTTGAAGACCAACCACCATGCAAACCTGTGATGCAATACCTGTCTCTTATGCCACAAGAATTTTGCTGCTCCCAAATTCTCCATGACACACTTCTGAACCAACTCTACCCTTAGCTCAGAAAGACTCCCTGTATATGAAACCCTACAACAAGTAACACAATACAGTAACAAGATAATGTAGCTAATATTATCCAACCTGGTAAAGATAAAATACAATGGTCAAACCTCCATTGTTCTGCAGCATAATCAAGACCATATACCATAGCCTTCTGTCTCATGTATCCATCCACTCTCTTCTCTAAAACAGGAATCCATCCCTCTATCCAGTGCTTTCTTCTAGTTGACAACACTACCAACAAATACCTGTTTGGTTCTCCAAGGACTCACACTCCTCATCCATGTCAAGCTCCCACTGTTTCTGGATTCTACCTGCATTGCTTCTTCCATCTTCCTAGTTCGTGACTATCAGTAAGCAATATAAAGAAGGTGAACAATGAATATGAGGTTCACATACCTTTCCTGACCTCCACATGGGTGTTTGAGACTTATTAATTCACCCAACATCTGTTTCAGTGACCGATCTAGCCCATCTCCCAGTCTGCTCCTGACCGATGTCGGTTCCCTGCACTGATCCTGACTACCGACGTCATTTCCCTGGCCGACGCTGGTGTCCCTCCTACCGACATCGGTCCTTATGACCGACGTCAGATTTCTCCTATCTGACCTACCGACCCTGCTGGTCTGCACATGACCGATGTCGGTATCTGGATGACTGACGTCGGTGCCAAGCTACCGACATCGGTGTCTGTGTGTTCCTGTAAGTGATGAAATTTTCATCCGCGGGCTCTTCTTGGATCATACCTCTGTCCATGCTGCCCTGCTCAGACTTATTCAGCCCCTGTGACTGATCTCTGTCCTTCATCTCCTCCATAAACACCAAGGCTTCTTTGTTCCTGTCAAAGGTATCAAATTTCCTCTTTCTGCAATGAACTGTATCTGTGCACATACCTTTTGAATCAAGAACTTCCATTCCCTTCCTATTCTTGTGACCAAGCCTATTAGGCCACATCTTCGAATCTATACCAGAAGTAGAATCAGTAATACAAATAGATAGATAAAGAGTATCTACTTTCTTACCTCTTGCTAGAACAAGTGCTCCCTTGGTAACCTTCCAAGAATCCATTGTGAGGGTTATTGTGCATCCCTCATCTCCCAACCTTCCTACAAAAATCAGACTCTGCTTCAGAATTGGAACATGCATGACCTCTTTCAACACCCATGTGTTGTCAATCTACAATCTCAGCTGCACTTTCCCTTTGCCAACTATCTGACAAGGCGTACCATCCCCTAAATAAAGAACTCCAAAGTCTCCCTGTTCATACTTGTAGAACAAATCTCTGTTTGGGGATGCATGAAAAGATGAACTAGAATCTAAAATCCATGATCCTACTTGACTATCTGAAGAAAGCATGAGAGCATCCTGCATCACAATATTTGCATCCTTTGCTTCTCCCATACCTGCATGTTTATTCTCTTTATCTCTCAACCAACACTCCTTTGTATGTCCTTTCTTTCCACAAAACCAGAAGGTGATACCTTTGGACTCGGATCTCCTTCCTGACCTTGATTTCCCTTGCTCAACCTTCTCCCTTTGCCTTTCCCTGCTTTCTGCACTTAGAGCATTCCCTGATGATTCACCTGTGCTTCTCCTGCATATTTCTTCATTCAAGATCACACTCACAACATCATCAACTTTTAAGATTTTAGAAGCAGATGCAGAATTACTTACTGTCATAACCATACCGTCCCAACTTTCAGGCAAAGAACATAAAATCAAGAGAGCCTTTACCTCATCATCAAAAACAATATTGACTGAAGCTAGTTGGTTTACCAAACCATGGAAATCACTGAGATGAGTATGTACCGATCCACCTTCCTGCATTTGCAAAGTAAATAGCTGCTTCATAAGATATACCTTATTAGAAGCCGAGGGCTTTTCGTATAAATTTACCAAGGTCTTTATCAACTCTTCCATTTTTTTGCATTGTGATAAGCTGGAAATCACAGACGATGCAAGGCTCAACCTTATGGAACCGAGAGCCTTCCGATCAAGAACGTTCCATTCTTCATCCTTCATATCTGTGGGCTTGCATGCAACCCCACCCAACGGTAAGTACAGATCCTTCTGATACAGATAGTCCTCAATCTACATCCTCCAGTGTTGATAATTCTTGCCGTTAAACTTCTCCATTCGTAGTCTACTTTCTTCTGCCATTGCTGAACTCCCACTCAATCAGAAAACCCTGTGAATGACCTGTAATCAAAAACAATACCCTGCTTCCTGCAAACCATAGCTCTGATACCACTTGTCAGGGGATATGTAGCTCTACCAATTAGAGCATAATTGATTACTTTCTTATATGCAATTAAACACGAAATTATACCAGAATGATAAAGTAGCTAGAAACTTGAGACAACAAAGAATTTGAGAGACAATACACACTCTTGTATTAAATACTACTAGAAGAAAATACAATAAGGAAGATGCCACTTCTTCCTCTACCTCAAAGGCTTGCCACACCTCAAGAACTTCTTCTCTCTCTCACTTGCTCAACACAACAACTCTAAACCCTGAGTTGTTATTCCTCCTTGAATGCTTCAGCTGATCTCCTTGACCTTACACCTGTAGATCTCCTTGACCTTGCTAGCTTCAATGCTTTTACTTGCCTTGGAATACAAATTACAATACATGCCTTATGGGGTCTATAAATAAGATCCCATGCTTACAAAAATAGAACTCTAACTACTAAAATTAGACACACAGCCCGTGACTTAAATTAGCCCCTTAGCATGCAAACACTCGGTTCAACTAACTAACTGTTCATGCAACGAACAGTTCTGGACCGCACAGGCGACCCACGCTGGTCTCTACTAGTCTGGTGCTGCCGACGTCGGCTGACTCCCTGCCGTCACCGGTCTCCTTCTCCACTGCCTGTAACCGACGTCGGTCATACTACCAACGCCGGTGGCTCTGGCTCTTCAGCATCCGTCCTTCTAGTGTCTGCAAGCAGTTGAAGCTTTTAGCTCCACACTACAACATGTAAAGTAATTATAGATGGTGGTAGTTATGAAAATATGGTTTCTAAAGACATGATTAAGAAACTAGGTTTGTAGGGTGAAAAACATCATAACCCTTATCGAATTTCATGGTTTAATAAAGTGAATGAAGTTACAGTAGTTAAAATGTACTTAATCAAGTTTTCTATAGGTGAAACTTACGAGGATGAAATATGGTTTGATGTTATACCAATGGACGCATGTCATGTGTTATTGGGTAGGCCATGCCAGTTTGATAGAAAAGCAATTCATGATGGATCTAAGAACACATAGTTTCTAGAAAGGTGGTATGAAGGTAGTTTTATTAATTTTTAAAGAAGAAGGGTAGGCTAAAAGCATGTTGAATGCAAAATAATTTATCAAAGACATAAAGATGACATGTTGTTATTATTCATTAGTAGTAAAGAAAAGAGACAAAAGTGGTGCAAATACAAACAAAAGTAGATGTAGTGTTGAAAGAATATGCAAATGCTATACCAGATGAATTACCATATGGTTTACCACCAACCAAAGATATTCAATATTATATTGATTTGATTCTAAGATCAGCTCTACCCAATCAAGTAGCTTATATGATGAGTCCAACAGAACATGTAGAATTCAATAAGTAGGTATTTAAATTGGTTAGGACGGGTGTAGTAAGGAAGAACATGCATCCATGTGAAACACCAATATTGATAACTCCATATAAAGATGGAGGGTGGAGGATGTGTGTGGATAGTAGAGCAATTAATAAAATTATGATCAAGTACATATTTCCTATACTTTATTTAGATGATATGATGGATTTTCTTAAAGGAGCAAAATATTTTACCAAAATGGATCTAAAGAGTGGATACTATCAGATTTGGATTCATGAAGGAGATGAATCAAAAATAAATGTCAAGACTAGAGATGGTTTATATGAGTGGATGGTGATGTCATTTGGATTATCCAATGCACCCAATACAGTTATGAGGGTGATGAACATAGTGCTATGAGAATATAGTGGTAAGTTTATGGTGGTTTATTTTGATAATATTTTAATATTCAGTAAGACTAAAGAAGAGCACTTACAACATTTGATAATGGTATTGGAATTGTTAAGAAAAGAGAAGCTCTATGAAAATTTGAAGAAGTGTAGGTTTATGCAAAACAATTTGGTATTAATTTTAGAAAATAGTGTAAGAATGGATGAAGAAAAAATAAAGACAATTATTGAGTGGCCTAGCCCAAAGAGCATCACATAGGTAAGAAGTTTCCATGGTTTAGAAACTTTTTACAAAAATTTTATTAAATTTTTTAGTAGTCTTCTTACACCAATAAAAAATTATATGAGAGGAAAAAAAATTGCATAGACAAAGGTAGATACAGAAAGATTTGAGTTGTTGAAGAATAAAATTATAGAAAATCCTATTTTAGCATTACCGAATTTTAGCAAAGTGTTTGAGGTTAATTGTGATGGTTCATTTATGGGAATTGGTGCCTTTTTGACTCAATAAGGGAAGCTAATAATATATTTTAGTGAGAAATTGAATGAGGTAAGAATAAAGTATTCTATGTATGATGTTGAATTTTATGCCTTTGTACAAGCATTAAGACATTGGAGGCATTACCTGATGCCTAATGAGTTTATCATATATACTGATCATGAGGATTTGAAGTATGTGAACACTCAAAATAAGTTAAATAGTAGGCATGTAAAGTGGATGTATTTATTGCAGGGTTATACTTTTATGTTGAAGCACAAATCAAGAAAATATTATCAGGTAGTTGATACTTTGAGTAGGTGAGTAGGGTTGATAAATAATATGGTGAGTGAAGTAGTTGGATTTGAATTTATTAAAGAAGTATATGAGAATAATCCATATTTTGGAAATATAGTTGAGCAATGCAAGAGTCCATTGATAGGTGATACAAGTAATATTTATGAAGAGTATATTATGTAGGATGGTTATCTCTTCAAAGGGAAATAATTATGTATTCCAATTGGGTCTCTAAGAGACAATATAATAAGATAATTATGTAGTGGTGGTTTGGATAAACATTTTGGTAAGACAAAGATAATAGTTGTGGTGGAGAAGTATTTTTCGCCAATGATGAAGAGATATGTTTCAAGTTGTAGGATATGTCAAGTGGCAAAAAGACATGTAAAAAATATAAGGCTCTATATGCCATTACTAGTTCCAAGAGGACCATGGACATATTTGAGTATGGATTTTGTGTTGGGATTACCAAACAGATAGAGAGGTAATGATTTAATTTTTGTTGTAAATAGGTTTCTAAGATTATTTATTTTATTACATGTAACTAATTTTGATGATCTTTCAGATATGTTTGCGTAGCACTTTTCCTATAATCTCGATCATGAGATTTCTTTGGTTGATTTGACACAAGTTAAACAAAAATATGGTGAGAGTTTTGCAAGCTATCTATAGTGATGGAAAGCATTTGCAAGCCAATTTACTCACATTCTACTTGATAAACAATTAGCTGTTGTGTTCATAAAAAATATGCATAGTGAGATAGCTTATCATTTGGAACTACAGTGTGCACATAACTTCAAAGAGATAATTGATAATGGTTTATTGATTTAGTGAGCTCTTATATACAAAGGATTTATCAAGCTTAACTTAACTAATCAAAAATGCTATGCTCCTAACCTATTGCATGTATTAGGATAAGAATAGCTGACTTGTGGCTTACTTGTCCCTCTTTGATGATATTTCACATTTCTCTATGCATTCATTTGGTTAGTAGGTCAGCCTATGGAGTATCCATGTCCTAGATAGACTATATATAGGAGGTAGTGGGTAATTATTTATCATCATATTGTGAATTCTGCTCTTATTAAAGCTTGTGGAGGTTTACCCCTCGAAGTAGCTTGTCTATTATCATATATTCTAATATATTTTAGTCATATTTGAATCTATTTCTGCTATTCTACTTTATTGTTGAAGTAATTTCATTACAAGTGGTATCAGAGCTGCGTTTTGGGCAATCTTGTGGGTGAAACCCTAATTTTTTAAAAATTTGGCTATATCTAAAAAATGGCTCCTAATTTCTTTGAAATTTTTTAATAGAGGTGTGAAATCATTAAATTAAGCTTCCATTAAAATTTTAGCTCATTTGGATCTATTTTACAAAAGTTATTTCCATTTTAGGTTTTTTCATAAAATTGCTCTATAGTTCGCAATTCAAAGAATTGTTCTAAGTTATTTGAATTTTTGGAAATATTATAAAAAATTGGGTAGGGTATGTTGTTTTTATGTTATGATTTGAGGCTGACATGAGTCCAAAATTGCTTGGTCAAAGTTGGGTCAAAAGTGCCAATCACGGTCGACATTGTAAAGCCCTTTTATGGTAGGTCCACAAACTTAGGGCTGAGGAAAGGGTGCTAAAACTCCAAGTAAAACTCCTAACAAGGAAGAGATGGAGTCATAATGGGGATGTACTAGATCCTTTGTACTAGGGTTCTCTGACATAGATCACAAAGTGAGCCAGCTTGACTATAGTGTGCAAGGCATTCATAGTGAGATGTAAGGCATACAATCTAATATGAAATCCATAAAAGATAATTTGGTAGTTATCATGATAGATTTGAAAAATAATCAGTCAAATCATCAAGATATCACTATTACACAAATCCACCATGGTGTTTCTCCCAACCAGTCTACTTCAAATCCAACTACATTACCATAGAGGAACCTGTTACCAAAGGTGGATATGCACAAATTTGATGGAAAAGATCCACTCAATTAGATCAACCAAATGGATAATTTTTAAAATCTAAATCAGATCCCAGGTGGACAGAAGGTTACCATGGCATCCTTGTATCTTGAACCTGATCAATTCATTCAGTATTGATGGTTGTGTGCTTAAAAGAAAAAGATGACTCTCAGTGTCACCTGGTCAATTTTTACAAAGGAGCTACAATTACACTATGGCAATAGTGTGACAAAGAATTACTTCAACCAACTAGAAATTTTTTGATAGACTAGCTCCATCAAGGATTATATTCATCATTTTTATAACCTCTCCTTACGTGTGGAGATAATTTCTGAGGAGAACTTGAATGATCTATTTTCAAGTGGTCTCAACAACCACATTCAACATGAGGTATACATGTTTAATCCACTTAAGATTTCTAATTCTATTATCATGGCACACAGAGTTGAGTAAAAATTCATAGCCAATAAGAAACATCCATTCACTCACTTCAAAGATCATAATATATCGATACCAACATTTCATCCACCTACTATATTGACCCCTCAATAAATTGAAGAGAAGCATGCAAAAGGATTATGTTTTAGTTGTGACATCAAGTGGAGCAAAGGACATAGATGTGTTGAGAAGAAGTTATTCTACATTGAGGGATCCAATGAAGATGAAGAAGAAGATGATGCCTCTAATGATGATGAGGAAGAGATAAAGGAGGTACCTGAAGATTCCCAACCTACAATCTCTTGTCATGCACTTTCAAGTATTATCACTCCACAAACTCTTAAGGTGACAGTGTTGATTTATTTGGGGAGCACACATAACTTCATCAACCATAAGTTGGCCACTCGATTGAACTATTTCATCTACCCAACACCAAACTTTAAGTCATGATTACAGATGGTGGCATAATTAATTATTTAGGTAAATGCCATAGTTTTAAGCTTGCTATGGGTGAGTACAATCTTGATTCTCCTATGTTTGATATTCCCATGGGTAGCACAGACATTGTTTTGGGAGTCCAATGGCTCACAACCTTGGGTACCATTGAGATAAACTTCTAGGAACTATTCATGTGCTTTCATTATGAAGGTAGGAAAATTGAACTATGTGGATTACAGGTGAAATCTCCATAATTGATTAGTTCACATCAGATGACCAAGATGCTAAAAAAGGGGGTAGAGGGAATTATTGCACTATTATGTTCCATAGAATTTCAACCCACACAGGCATCTACACATCTAGATCTACAGATGATTTTTCATGACCACCCATCTATTTTTGGGGCCATGCCAAAAGGACTACCACCAAAAGAGAACATGATCATGCCATTCAAATACTTCTAGGGAGTCAACCATTGAATATTAGACCATATAGATATCCATATTCATAGAAGAATGAAATTGAAAAGGTGGTCCATGAGATGCTAGAGGCAGAGATCATTAAGCACAACCAAAGTGCATATTCATCACCACTGGTCATGGTACAGAAGAAGGATGACACATGGAGGATGTGCCTAGATTATAGGGAACTCAACAAGTACACCATCAAAGATAAGTTTCATATTCTAGTAACTGATGATTTACTTGATGAGTTGCATGGTGTTAATTATTTCACAAAATTGGATCTTCACTCGGAGTACCATCAAATAAGAATCAAGGATGAAGATGTTCATAAAACTAATTTTAGAATGAATGAGGGCCATTATGTTTTTTTGATAATTCCCTTTGGTCTTACATATGTACCATCTACTTTTCAGAGCTTGATGAACACTATTTCTAGGCCTTTTTAAAGGAAGTTTGTGCTGGTTTTTTTTGATGACATATTGATTTATAGTCAGACCTGAGAAGCACATCTATAACATGTGAAATAGGTGTTGATAATTTTGGAGAAGCATTGGATTTAAGTGAATCCATCTAAATGTGCCTTTGGAGTACATGAGGTAGAGTGCCTAGGTCACATTGTTTCCCATGAAGGTGTCAAAGTTGATCCCCAAAAGATCAAAGCTATGATGGAATGGCCCATGACAAAAACTCTCAAAAACCTCCAAGGGTTTCTAAGACTAACAGGTTACTACTAAAGAGTTGTGAAAGGTTATGGCAGCATTGTAGCTCCACTCACTACATTGCTAAAGAAGGATGCCTTCCATTGGAATGATGTTGACACCAAAGTATTTTAGAAACTGAACGTAGCTATGTGCACCACCCCAATTTTGGCTACTCCAGACTTCTCAAAGACATTCACTATTGAATGTGATGCTTCTGGATCTGGGTTGGGAGTAGTACTAATACAAGAAGGAAGACCCATTAAATTTGAGAGGTGTCAATTCAAATGTAAGAATATACAAAAAATTGTCTATGAGAAAGAAATGATGGCTATTATTCATGAAATTAAACAATGTAGGCCCTATCTGATGGGTAAACACTTTAAGGTGAAAATGGATCATGATAGTCTCAAATACTTTTTGGAGCAAAGATTATCATCTGAGGAACAACAAAAGTGGGTAACCAAAATGTTGGGTTATGATTTTGAACTCATCTACAAGAAAGGTAAATATAATGTAGTAGCAGATGCATTATCTAGATGGGATACATCCATAGAAGCATTAATTTGTGCAATGCCCATGTTGAAAGCAGATTGGGTGGATGAAGCCAAGTTAGAATGAGAGTAAGACAAGGATACATAAGTTTTAATTCAGAATCTCTAGCAAGGTACTTTAGCCTCTGATAAATTTGAATGGAAAGGTAATGTCTTATGGTATAAGGGTATGTTATAATTGTGTAAAGATTCAGAGATTAAGCATAAGATTCTTGCATATTTTCATGCATCTCTAATTGGGGGACACTCAGGGTTCTTGAAAACTTATCACATAATTAAGAAAGAATTATTTTGAGAAGGACTCAAGAGATATGTATAAAATTTTGTGGTAGAATGCTTGATATGCCAACAAAATAAAGGTGAGATAGTTAAGACCTCGGGTCTGTTACAATCGTTAGCAATTCCTAGTCAAAGGTGGGAGGAGGTTTCCATGGATTTCATTAGAGGGTTGCCTTGTTTTGAAGATATGAATGTTATCTTGGTCATTGTGGATAGGCTTACAAAATATTCCCATTTTTGTGTTCTCTCACACCCATTTTTAGCAAGTACAGTAGCAACTATTTTTCTAGAGGTAGTTCTAAAATTACATGGCACCCCAAAAATAATTGTAAGTGATTGTGATCCTATTTCACTAGTAATTTTTGGACTAAACTATTTTCTTTTTTGGATACTCAGCTAGCTCATAGCTCATCTTACCACCCCCAATCTGATGGATAAATAGAAGTTGTTAACAAATGTTTAGAGGGGTATCTCTATTATTTTGTATTAGATAAACAAGAATGTTAGGTTAAATGGCTATCACTTATAGAATGGTGGTATAACACATCTTTCCATACCTCTTCTAAAATGTCTCCATTTATATCACTATATGGTTACCATCCACCTTCCATCACTTCTTCATTAAACGTGCAAACTGTTAGGAACCCCTCCAAGGAAGCACAATTGATTACCTTTCTTATAAGCAATTAAACATGGAATTATATCAGAATGATTAACTAGAAACTTGAAACAACAAAGAATTTGAGAGACAATACACAATCTTGTATTAAACACTCTTAGAAGAAAATACAATAAAGAAGATGCCACTTCTTCTTCCACCTCAAAGGCTTGCCACACCTCAAGAACTTCTTCCCTCTCTCTCTTGCTCAACCACAACCAACTCAACAACCTGAGTTGTTATCCCCTCCTTGAATGCTTCAGCTGATCTCCTTGACCTTACACCTTGTAGATCTCCTTGACCTTGCTTCCTTGCTTCAATGCTTTACTTTCCTTCTTAATTACAATACATGCCTCATGGGTCTTTAAATAGGATCCCATGCATACAAAAATAGACCTCTAATTACAATAATTAGACACGTAGCTCGAGACTATAATTATCCCTTTAACATGCAAACACTCCATTCAACAAACTAACTGTTCGTGCAATGAACAGTTTTGGAACACACAGGCGACCAACGTCAGTCTCTATCTACTTGGTGCTGACCAATGGCCAACTCCCTACCAATGTCGATTGCCTTTTGCACTCATCATGACCAACGTTAGTCATACTGCTGATGTCGATGTCTCTGGAACTTCAGCAACCTCCTCCATGTTTGTAATAGTTGAAGCTTTTAGCTCCACAACCTAACAATCTCCCACTTGGAGATAAATAGCTGCAACTGTACCTATAACTGTACACCATCTAGTTTTTTCCCTTGGCTCTATATCCCTCTTCAAAATCACTCTTGAAGACCAACCACCACAAAACTTGTGATGCTATACCTGTCATCCAAGTCCCCTGCCACATCTAAACTTTTGGATAACTCCCACTGGAGACAAAATCAACCTGTGATCTTCCATGTCTCTTATGCCAAAAGAATTTTGCTGCTCCCAAATTCTTCATGACATACCTCTAAACTAACTTTACCCTTAGCTCAAAAACTCCCTGTCTATGTAACCCTGTAACAAGCAACACAATATAGTAACAGGATAATGTAGCTAATATTATCCAACCTGGTAAAGAAAAATACAATGGTCAAACCTCCATTATCCTACAGCCTACTCAAGACCATATACACTAGCCTCTATCTCACGTGTCCATCCACTCTCTTCTCTAATTTGGGAATCCATCCCTCATCCAGTGCTTTCTTCCAGCTGACAACTCCACCAACAAATACCTGTTTGGTTCTTCTCCAAGGACTCACACTCCTCATCCATGCCAAGCTCCCATTATTTCTGGATTTTACCTGCATTGCCTCTTCACATCTTCTTGGTTCTTGACCATCAATAAGCAACAAATAAAATAAAGAAGGTGAACAACGAATATGAGGTTCACATACCCTTTCTGACCTCCATATGGGCATTTGAGACTCCTTGACAGCTTGCTATCTGCCCAACATCTGTTTCAGTGACCGATCTCAGCCATCTCCTAGTCTACATCCGATCGATGTCGGTTCCCTGCACTGACCCTGACTACCAACGTCATTTCCCTAGCCGATGCTGGTGTCCCCTCTACTGACATCAGTTCCTTTTTGACCAACGTCAGACTTCTCCTGCCTGACTCTATTGACCCTGCTGGTCTGCACATGACTGATGTCGGTATTTAGCTGACCGATGTCGGTTCCAAGTGACCAACGTTAGTGTCTGTGTCTTCCTATAAGTGATGAATTCTTTATCTGCAAGCTCATCTTGGATCAAACCCATGTCCATACTACCCTGCTTAAAATTATTCAGCCCCTGTGACTGATCTCTGTCCATCATCTCCTCCATAAACACCAAGGCTTCCTTGTTCTTGTCAAAAGCATCAAATTTCCTTTTCCTACAATGAACTTGATTTATGCCTTCTGAATCTAAACTCATACATTTTGAATCAAGAATGTCCATTCCCTTCTTATTCATGTGACCAAGCCTATTAAGCCACATCTTTGAATCTACAGCTGAAGTAGATAAACCAAAAGTAGAATTAGTAATACAAGTAGATAGATAAAGAGTACCTACTTTCTTACCTCTTTCTAAAACAAGTGCACCCTTGGTAACCTTCCAAGAATTTGCTGTGAGGGTTACTATGCATCCCTCATCACCCAACCTTCCTACAGAAACCAAACTCTACTTCAGAACTGGGACATGCATAACCTCCTTCAACACCCATGTGTTGTCCATCTGTAATTTCAACTGCACTTTCCCTTTGCCAACTATTTGACAAGGCATACCATCCCCTAAATAAATCACTCCAAAGTCTCCCTAGACATACTCATGGAAAAAATCTTTATTTGGGGATGCATGAAAAGAAGAACCAGAATCTAAAACCCATGATTCTATCTGACTATCCAAAGAAAGTATGAGAGCAACCTGCACCACAATACCTACATCCTTTGCTTCTTCATTACCTTCATGTTGATTTTCTTTATCCCTCAACCAACACTCTTTCTTTGTGTGTCCTCTCTTTCCACAAAACCAGCAGGTGACACCTCTGGATTTGGATCTCCTTCCCATCTTTGACCTTGATTTCCCTTGCTTGACCTTCTCTCTTTGCCTTCCCCTACTTTCTACACTTAGAGCATTCCCTGATGATTCACCTGTGCTTTTCTTGCATATTTATTCATTCAGGATTACACTCACAACATCATCAACTTTTAAGATTTTAGAAGAAGATGCAGAATTACTTATTGCCATAACTAAACTATCCCAACTTTCAGGTAAAGAGCATAAAATTAAGAGAGCCTTTACTTCATCATCAAAAACAATATTGATTGAAGCTAACTGGTTTACCAAACCATGGAAATCACTAAGATGAGTATGTACCGATCCACCTTCCTGTATTTGCAAAGTAAATAATTGCTTCATAAGAAATACCTTATTTGAAGCCGAGGGCTTTTCATATAAATTTGCCAAAGATTTTATCAACTCTTCCATTGTCTTGCACTGTGATAAGTTGGAAATCACAGACGATGCAAGGCTCAACCTTATGGATCCCAGAGCCTTTCGATCAAGAACATTCCATTCTTCATCCTTCATATCTGTGGACTTGCATGCAAGCCCACCCAATGGTAAGTACAAATCCTTTTGATATAGATAATCTTCTATCTGCATCCTCCAATGTTGATAATTCTTGCTGTTAAACTTCTCTATTCCTAGCTTACTTTCTTCTGCCATTGCTATACTCCCACTCAAATAGAAACCCCTATGAATGACCTGTAATCAAACAATAACCTACTCCCTGCAACCTAAGCTCTGATACTAATTGTTAGGAACCCCTCCAAGGAAGCACAATTGATTACCTTTCTTATAAGCAATTAAACACAGAATTATACCAGAATGATAAAGTAACTAGAAACTTGAAACAACAAAGAATTTGAGAGACAATACATAATCTTGTATTAAATACTCTTAGAAGAAAATACAATAAAGAAGATGCCACTTCTTCTTCCACCTCAAAGGCTTGCCACACCTCAAGAACTTCTTTCCTCTCTCTCTTGCTCAACCACAACCAACTCAACAACCTGAGTTGTTATCCCCTCCTTGAATGCTTCAGCTGATCTCCTTGACCTTACACCTTGTAGATCTCCTTGACCTTGCTTCCTTGCTTCAATGCTTACTTGCCTTCTTAATTACAATACATGCCCCATGGGTATTTAAATAGGATCCCATGCATACAAAAATAGAACTCTAATTACAATAATTAGACATGCAGCTTGAGACTATAATTAGCCCTTTAACATGCAAACACTTCGTTCAACAAACTAACTATTCGTGCAACAAACAGTTCTAGAACACATAGGCAACCGATGTCAGTCCCTGTCTGCCTGGTGCTGACCGATGTTAGCCGACTCCCTACCGATGCCGGTTGCCTTCTGCGCTCATCATGATCGACGTCGGTCATACTACCGACACTGGTGTCTCTGGAACTTCAACAACCTCCCCCATGTCTGCAACAGTTGAAGCTTTTAGCTCCACAACCTAACACAAACCAAGGTTTGAAATGTGGAGGAGCACATTCAACATCAACAAGAGGTTTTGGCTTGTTTGAGAGAGAATTTGGTCTTGGCATAGAACATGATGAAGCAACAAGCAGATCAACACTGTAGTGAGTGAAATTTTGAGGTGGGTGATTGGGTATTTGTACATTTGTAGCCTTACAAGTAGATGTCCTTGAAGCAACATAAAAAGGACAACAAACTTGCTCCTAAGTATTTATAAAATTGGAAGTTTGGATTACAAGATTGAGTTACCTCATTCATCTCACATACACCCAGTATTTCATGTTTCCTATTTGAAGAAGGTCATTGGATAGAAAGTTTCAGCCCAGTCAAAGCTCTGAGAACTAGATGAAGGACGTGTCATTTTGGAACCAGAGAAGATCCTCCAAACATGTACTAAGAGGTTGAGAACTAGAGAGATTAGGGATTATCTGATCAAGTGGAAAAACTTGAGTAGTGAAGATGGAACCTGGGAAGGTGAATATTTTCTACAATAACATCTAGAGTTGTTCAATGTTGAGGACAATGTTGGTTTGAAGGGGAAGGGTATGTTATGCCCCTAACCTATCACATGTATTAGGATAGGAATAACTGACTTGTGGCTTACTTATCCATCTTTGATGCTATTTCACATTTCTCTATGCATTCATTGGGTTAGTAGGTTAGCCTATGGAGTATCCATGGCCTAGATAGACTATATATAGGAGGTAGTGGGTAATTATTTATCATCATATTATGAATTCTACTCTTATTGAAGCCTGTGGAGGTTGCCCTTTTGAATTGGCTTGTCTATTATCATATTTTCTGATATATTTTAGTCATATTTAGATCTATTTCTGATATTCTACTTTATTGTTGTAGTAATTTCATTACAAAAACCAAGGCACTAATTAGGGAGCAGCCAAAACCAACATCTAATCCAAGTGTAAACATCACAACTGACACATGCCAATAACCAAGATAAACCAAAGCCATTTAATCATAATATGAATGTTGGGAGAAATGGATTAACTAAGTCACACCATGTCTAAATGGTGCAAACATCATCTACTAAACTTGCTCCACCTTTTTAGTTGACTCCTACTCAAAAACCTCTCCAACCAACTCTACAAACATAACAACCAAGACTCGCATAATAAATAGAATAAATTTTACCATTACAAGTTCCTCCTCTAAGGAGAATGACACCTACGCATCATGTTTTTAGTGACCTTAGAGAGCCTAATGAGTTTGTATTTCATAAACTTGCCATTGCTAATTTGATTAGTTGGCCTATACCAAAGCATTATCTGTAAGGAATTTCCTATCCTAATTGGTACCACAAAAATGAATTATGTGAATATCATTGGGTCAATGGGTATAATTTATGAAGATGTGTACAAATCAAGCATTTGATCGAGAATATGCTTGAAAATGGAGAGTTAACATTAGATAATGGTTCTTCCACTTCTAATTAGAATATTTACATCTATCAAAAACCTTTTCCATAACATAACCAACAACAACAACAACAACAATAAAATGAACAACAACCATGACTAGTGTAACAAATAAATCAATAGTATCAAAATCAAATGCTGAATCAGTAAAACCAACAAAATTAATAGAATTAACAATGTCAAAATAATGGACAAAACCTAGGTTAGAATGGTAACACCCAAAAAACCTACCATGTAGTTGCACATGACTACAATAGGGTTGTAGATCATATTGTAGGGGGTATTATTAACACCATCTCCATTAATCCTAGACCAAATACCAATCAATCTAGACCATTGCTAAACAATACCACTCAACCAAATTACATGTATAAACCTTCTTTGACCTTAGACCACACATAAGTGAACCAAAAAATAAGGCTTTCCACTTTTGGACCTTATACCAATGATTCATCCTTGCCCTGTGACCACATACAAGTGCACTGGTAACTAAGACTTGTATTATCTAGTCCCACACCATCACAATTATTTTTTATCAATCATGGTCCATAATCTAATCTTGATTGTGCAATCACAACTTGGAGGTCAAAAATTACCATTCCAGGCCCACAGCCATTTACCACTTCAACCATTATCCAACCAACCATTCAGACTGAGAACAAACCATTTAACAATAACCAAGATAAGAAGTTTGATATTATGGAACAATTTTATAAGACACCAACACAAATTTCTATTTTAGATTTGTTGTGATCATCGACAATCCACAAGAACATTTTGAATGTGTTCTTAACCTAATCCACCATTCCTAGTGACATATCTCTAGATAAATTTCAAGATTTAGTTGGACACCTAGCTCTAGCCTAACAAGTCACATTCAACCAAAGTGATATGTCTTTCCTTGGCCTACTCCATAATAATCCATTATACATAGAAGTTTATATAAAGTGGCATAAAGTGAAATGTGTCCTTATAGATAATAATTAAGGCCTCAACATAGTGTCTCTAAATCTCATCAAGATTCTTCGATGCACAATGGTAGATCTCTAACCAAAAATGATAACTATCAAAGCCTAAAATAATTAGGAGAGAGAATCATAAGGCACCATTAGCCTACCAATTATCATTGGGCCTTTAACCCATGATACACTTTGACATGTGCTCGATCTTGAGTTGTCATATAGTATTCTTTTAGGTAGGCCTTGATTACATGATATTCATGCAATCCCATCAATGCTACACCAATGTATCAAGTTCTCCCACTCAAGGATGGAGGTGAATATTCTTGGAGATTTACACCCATATGAGCACTGTAAAAATCTCAATGCTGAGTTTCAAGGCTAAAATTACCAATACAACTTGAATCCAAGTTCCAACCAGGATAAAAGAAAGGCTATACTTATTGATTTACCAGAAGATAATTGCATAGATCCTAATACTTTGGATTCCCTTTCCTACATGCCACCTCTTGAGGCTTCCAATCATTTTACCATTAAAACTAATGGCCTAGGGGAATATGTGACCCATGATACCTTTCATATTGCCAATATTCCTTAGAATCCAAAGACCTCTGGAAGACCTAAAGTCACTCCACCCATGCATTGGTAACAAAAGAACAAAGATAAGGGACCTATCATGTTTATACCAGCATCTGGCCTAGAACTAGACCCTCTTGAAGGGGATGAATCATGGTTATTTAATGACAACTAAGTTGATTATTATAAAAGTACAAGGTATCCTATTCCCCATAGGATCATGAGAGTCAAGACTATGAAGGATGAGGCCTCAGACCGAATCAACAAGGAACACTGGAGCCAATTTCCATGACCAAGTATAAAAGGCCCTATGGACTTGGATTTAAATCACTTGGGGGTGACCCCACATATCTTATTCAAGTTCCATCATTGATGACTAGTGATGATGATGTTGATAGTGAAGTAGAGTCTAATCATAGACTCACCTTTGATGACCTAGCTGAGACTAACTTGTTTGATAATAATGCCATTTGTACCCTTGCCCCATTTATTCATCATAACCCATTGCCATTATACTATCCCTAGCTAATAGATTGGGACCAATAAGAATCTAATTTAGTGATTGATGAGTTTTAAAATGATGAGGCATTCTATGAATTTTTAGGCCTTATAAACAACATTTTGTTGGGAGATCGTAAATTAGGATTCTCAATTACATTAGATCCTAAAGCCTATTTTGGAGAGTGAGTGAACACCCTCAGCCAAAAAAATATATATAAAACATTGAGGTCCCCATGTGAAAACCTCTTTGAGGCACTTTCTAACTAGGGAAAAAGTAAAGATAAAAGCTATTCTAGTGGTGAAAATCTGTTTTAGGTGCCATTAGATAGGGGTGTTCATTCTTCTTCTAATTCAGACCAGGAAACCACCAATGATGAACTTGCCTATGGATTTGAGTTTAATTTTGAGAAATAAAAAGTATGTAATAGAATTCTTCAAGAATTTTTGACTATGTTTGTCACATGGCTATATCTCCTATTCGAGGACTCAGATTCATCATGCCGAGGAGAAGTTGAAGATCAAGTCCTAATAAAAGACCCTGATATAACTTGATAGTTTAAGTCTTTACCTACTATCTTAGAAGATGGTTTGACCCTTATAGTTGAAGATATAATGGAGGTAAATATTAGGACTCCACCAGACCCAAAATGGATACAATTAGGTGCATCCCTTACTGAGGAGGAACATGAATTATTTATAGGTCTATTGAGAGAATTTATAGATATCTTTGTATGGGTTTATTTTGACATGCTAGGTTGGGACCCCACCTTGGTTTTACATCACCTTGTGGTAAATCTTGATGCTAAACTAGTCAAGAAAAAGTTACATAAAATGCATCCTCACATTTTTGTATTAATAAAGAAAGAGTTAGAAAAACTCTTAAAAGAAAGATATATTCAATCTATTAACTACTCAGAATGGATATCTAATGTTGTACCTATTAGTAAAAAACCTAAAGGAATCAGAATCTGTATTGATTTATGAGACACAAATAAATATTGACCAAAGGATGACTTTCCATTTCCTAATATTGAGATGATCATTAAATCCATGATGGGTTATGAAATGCTTTCACTCATGGATGGATTTTTAAGATACAACCAGTTCAAAATGACACTAGAAGACCAACATAAAACAACTTTCACCACACCATGGGGAACATTATATTATTAGGTAATGCCATTTGGTCTTATGAATGCCAAAGATACATATCAAAGGGATATGACCATCATATTCCATGATAAAATGTATGATATTGTTGAAGACTATGTTGATGACATATTAGGTGAACCCAACACTAGGGATGACCATCCAACAATGTTACATAAGATATTTGAAAGACTATGGAAGTAAAAAGTTAGAATCAATCCAAAGAAATGTGTGTTTGGAGTAACATCAATAATTTTACTTGGCTTCATTGTGTCTTGTAGGGGCATTGAATTTGATCTAATAAAGGTCTAAGATATAACAATGATGCCATTGCCAACCAATTTGAAGCTACTCCATAGTTTACAGGGCAAGATCAAGTCAATCTGATGCTTCATATCTTAGTTAGAAAACAAGTACCATCCATTTACACATCTTTTAAATAAGGGACTTGCATTCCATTGGGATAATCATTGCCAAACAACTTTTCAATAGTTAAAACATTACCTAACAAATCTACCTATTTTATTACCCCCTATGATAGGAAAACCATTTTTGTTGTATCTATCAGCTAATGATAATAACCTAGGGGAAATTTTGGCTCAACATGATGACAATGGAAAATATAATGTTTTATACTATTTAAGTTTCACCTTAGTCACATATGAACATAACTATACATCTGCTAAAAAAACCTATCTAGCCATGGTCTTCACAGCTCAAAAATTATGACACTACATGTTGAATAATAAGACCATAGTCATTTCAAAAGTAGATTCACTCAAGTATATACTATCTAAAACAACTTTAAAAGGTATAATGGCCAAGTGGATCATGTTTCTTAGTGAATTTGATATAGAGTATGTCAATCAAAAGGTAGTTAAAGGATAGGTCCTTGTAGATCAACTTATTGAAGCACCCCTTACAGATAGAGCACCACTCATATTCCAATTAAATGATGAATCTATAATGACCATCATTGACACACCTCTTGAGGAGAAAAACTAGAATCTATATTTTGATGGATCATTTACTACACATGGATCATGGGTAGGCCTCTTATTTATTACACCATAGGGGGATCTAATCCCTAAATCATTCTGAATCAGTTTTCCTTGTACCAACAACATGGATGAATATGAAGCACTTGTTGCATAGATTTGATAGGAAGTATAATGGAATATATCTCATCTCATAGTTTATGGTGATTCTCAGTTAATCATCATTTACATCATAGACCATTTTTAGACCAAAGATGACAAGCTAGTTCTATATAAGGACATGGTTGACACTCTCAAACAATAGATTGCAGATATCTAGTTTGAGCATATACCAAGGGATAGTTATAGTACTAGAGATGCCATGGCTACTATTGACTCTCTGATTTGACAAATAGACAAAGCTATAGAGTATTAGTTCTTCTTTAATAATTTATTCATACCATCTCATGAACATTCAGCCATTACAATGATTTGTGATATTATTGGTCCTAATTCTATCTAGTATTTTGACCTTTATAACTATCTTCATGACCAAGTTCTACCACCTGACCTATCTCAAAAATAAAACAAAGCATTCATTCACCAAACCATTTACTATACCTTATTAGGATCCACCCTCTACCACTGTAGTTTTTATGGATCTCTGCTTAATTATTTAAATTCAATAGAATCTACACTAGTATAATGGGAAGTACACGAAGGAGTATGTGGATCCCACTCTAGCAGGACAATCCTATCCAAAAAGGTTTTATGTACTAGTTATTATTAGCCCATGATGGATGCAGATGTAGCTACATATATAAAGAAATGTGACAAATGTCAATGACATGCCAATCTGATTCATGCCCCAGTTAACACTCTAGAAAAAATGTTGACACCATGACCATTTGCTATATAGGGACTCGATCTCATTAGGAAAATCAATCCTACATCTTCAGATGACCATAAACATATCCTTACCACTACTAGATATCTCACTAATTATGTGAAAGCTATACCCCTCATGTGACTGAAAAGTAAATTTCCAAGTTCATTTTCAACCATTTCATCTGCCACTATTGTATCCCTTCTGACATTATATCTAATAGTGGAGGATCATTCAAAAACAAGGATGTCAACTAGCTATGTACCAAATACAACATCACACAACATTTTTCTATGGAATATTACCCCCAAGGTATTGGCGAGGTTGAGGCATCCAACAAAATAATTGTCAATATTCTCAAAAATATTGTCAATGATGCTAATCATGATTGACACCTTAAAATATTGTACACCCTTTGGGCATACCCTACCAATCATTGTACCGCCATAGGAGTCACTCCATATTCACTTTTTTATGGTACAAAATCCATCCTTCCCATTGAGGTCAAGTTGCCTTCACTACAAATCTCTTTCAAGCATGCCCTAGATGATCATGACTATTGAGTAGCTCACCTACAAGAGCTAGACCTACATGACGAAAAATGCACAACTACTCTCAATAATCTTTAGGTATATCAAAATTGACTCAAAGGCCACTACAATCAGCACATGAAATATAGAACATTTGAATTTGGTGATCTTGTTCTTAAATAAAACCAAAAGAATACCATGATCAAGAAGAAGCGTAAGGGTAAATTCAAACCAAATTGGATAGGGACTTTCATCATTACTGTAGATTATGGATCTAGAGTATATAGGTTCACCACACTAGATAGAGATGAAATTCCTAAGGTGATGAATATTATTCACTTCAAGTGATACTATGCTTGAGTGCTACGGTGTATTGTCTATAAGGACTATTTTAGTTGTGCCACTTTATCACTATTCCTCTTAGTATGACTATCAGTTTTATCACTCTTTTTATCCTATTAATTATCCATTTACCATTCCATTATATCAACCCAACGTCTTTAGTATCCTATTTTTACCTAGCCCGCTTGGCCTTGGTTTTCTCATCACTTGCACATATTCAACATTAGTGAATCTGATCAATTTTGATAGTTGTTTCAAGTATTCTAGACAAAATTAGTATTTTTGAGTAGTATGATAGAAGATAAGGTAGTTGCATCCTTTGTTTGATTATTCTTTTCTTGTCACTAGTCTTGCTAATAGTTATAACCACCTATGGGAAAACTAGGGGCAACACTTGTTTATTGTGCCTTGACCATACCAACTTACCATTTCCTATGCCATACTATGCCTTAAGGATTTTGGGAACCCTTACTAAGTCATAAGAAAATCCTTGTTCCTTAGTTTCCCCATCTTTTTTGGCCTTTTGTCTCATGCACTTGCCATTTTGCAAGACCATTCATATTCTTCTATTACATCCATTATGTTATTTTTATCAGTTATCATTTTATTCTTATTTCCTAGGAAAACTACATTTGGCCTAAAGTTTCTGTTGGATAATACATCCATGGAACTATGTAGGCAATATCCACTTGCCTAGTGCATATGGAGACAACTCGGCCACCCCTTTTTTCTTCTATTCCCCCATTCTATTAGTTTATTAAGTTGTCACCTATTTTCTAGGGGAAATGATCATATGGATTAAATTAGATTTTTTATTTCTTTGTTATTTTATTTGTATACCTATTTGTTTGTTTTTAGTATTCTTGCCTTGATTCAGTCTAAGTGCATTCATTGGTTGATTCCTTTCCCACACTTACACTTGAATCCATCCATATTCATACATCTACATTAGCATCATGGTTTCTATCATTGGTTCATTATTTTCTATTGAGTATTGGATTTCGAGAGTCAGGGCTTATGTATATTTTTTCTAAGTCCTCATGATGCCTACTAACAAATGCTACAATAAACCTCAGCTTTAAGAAGTCTATTTAGCAATGGAAATATCGACATCTCTTCAGCATTGACATCTTGATTCAATCTCAATTATATCCCAAATAGAGTAATTAAATAATGAAAGAATTTCAAACTTTATTTAGTTTGAATGAGTATCTCCCTACTAATAGGTTGTTCTAATTCATCATTACCCTATGTGCTACATTATCGTCATCATTATCCAATCAATCATGTTTGCCATAATCAGGGTTTAATGATTATAACTGCATATAGATAAATCATTGCATACCATTCCACCTATATTTCTCAATGATTATAACTACCTTTGGGCAAATAATTGTGTTGTCACCACTTTACTTTTTCCACCCATAGAGGGGCATGTTTTTATCTTGTTTGTCTGTCCTAACTGCAGCAGCTCCATCTTCTCAATGATTATAACTGCATTTGGGAAAATCATTGCATTTTTAGGCCACATTACCACTATCAAGGTACAATAATTATAACCACATTTGGGAAAACCATTGTACATCATCCTGCTTGCATTCTTAATGATTTTGACTACTTTTTCAATATCATTATGTTTTCACACCATCATCTTCCTTTCTTTGCCTCCCTCATTTTGAATATTTCTTTTTGAGGGACCATTTGTCAATACCTACTTGTGATAACCATTCCATCGAGGGGTAATCATATAGTTAGTTCATCATCATTGAAGTTGTAAGCATACATGACCTTTTCATTCTTTGAGAATATGTTACTGTGCTTATAGCTTGCAAATAGAGGTGGTGCGCATCAGGATATTACTCTTGATGGCATCCTTAAATGAATGGACCCTTAGTCCCTTTTTGATACTACAAATAATGCTTAGAATTATTGGGCCCATGATGACTATGACCTCACTGGAAAAGTGTATAGTGTCATTGGTAATTGTGAGAACATTTTGCACTAGTATCATAAATGTCACATATTTTTTCACCTTATTACTAGATAAATAATGAGAGGACCAATTAAGAATGCACTATTATAAACACTTGATGAAGCTCTTTGATTACACAAAAAAATGGAAGTCTGCAACTTCATCTAGTAACTTGAAGACTTCTATAACTCTAATAATGATCATATGCATTCCTTGGTTCACCTTTTTGATAGAATAACCATGAAGTACTTTTTGATTTGTAATATTGGTCACACTATTTGGGATGATAGAGTGTTTATAGTACTTTGGGCTTACCAAAAAACTTATAAGCACCTTAACAAGAACACACCATTCAATCTCGTGTATGACATAGAAGCAGATCTTGTAGTTGAATTCTTGGTACCATCTCTTCATTTTGTGCACATTAGACAATTAGATGATGAGTTTTCATTAAAAGCACATTTGGATGCTTTATTTTATTTAGATGAAGCCCATTTCCTTGCTCATTGGAATCAAGATGTGGAGAAATGAGGACAAAAGGCATGGCAAAATCAACACATTAAACACAAAACATTTACCCCTAGAATGAAATTCTTGATCTTTGACTCCAAGTTTGCATGCCCATCTGGGAAACTTTATGTTCACTAAGATGATATTTTTTTGTTTATAGTATTCAACCTATTGGGGCTTGTCATTTACAAAGAGTGGATGGAAAATTTCTTCTTAGACATTATAATGGTAGCCAGCTATGGCCATATTTCTCTGCTTAAAAGTATAATTGTTTAATAATAAAGATTATGTCATTAGTTTAGGATTTCTTATTTTTAATAAAGTACTACCTTAGTTTCACACAAAATTTCTTTTATAAAGGGGTATTTTATTTATTTTACTTATAATTTCATGGAGGACCATGATGCAATTTTAGTGTGGGGTAAGAGGTGATACATGTATTCATGTTGAGTAGCATTCATGTTAGTATTATAAGGATGCACGTGCAAGTTGAAATGTCCTAGGATAAAAAGATTCCGGTCAATAGTATGAATATTCAAAAATTTGAATAGTTAGCTTTCACTCTAAAGAAAAACATGAGATAAGATATGCCATTAATATAAAAGGAGAATTCATTGCGATAAGTGTGCCAACATTGCATCATGATGATACTATTAAATGAATTTATGATGAGAAGTGATGGGTAAAGAATAATGGCCATTACAAATCTATTAATTACAAGAAGTAATGGTAAAAATAAGGGGGTAGTAAATACAAGTTACCCCCTTGAGCCTATAAAAAGGACTTAAGAACTCATTTTAACCTTTACCTTTGCTTTCATTTGAGTTTTATAGAACTGAAGAGAGAACTAAGTCTAGGTGATTCCAAAATAAGTGCAAGTCCAAAACATCAAATTCTTGTGCATAGATATTGAGAAGGATATTAACTAAGTAATCAAGAACAAAATTACCTTGAAAGTATGACAAATAAAAATGGTAGTTACAAGGGTAGAGGTAGATGTTTGCCATCAAATGGAGACAAAATTCTAAAAGATGAGTCACACTATAAACATGTATTACTTTGTGAACATTAGATAACTATGCCTCAAACTTCAAGCTCCATAGATGGTGATGCAGCTTAATAAAAATGCCTTAAGAAGTGATCCATTACTAATGATACCAGAAGAGGAAGTACCACATGTTGGGGGGAAGCAATATTGATTAGAGAAGAAACACTTGAGGAATAAGGGTAGCATGTAGAAGGTGAGAATCTAAGATGGCATGCCAGGAAAAGAAGGCAAAAGTACCTCCACCTTCGTCATTGATAATAGAAGAGATGCAGTACCTAAAAATAGTTCTATGCATAAAAAATTGGGTGTCAAAAGTACCCTCTTATACCATCTTTTGATTATGACCACTGTCAACTAGGAAATGAGTTTAAAATATAGAATGAATATTGGGTTAAATGCAAGAACACCAGAAATCAATTGGTTTATGACCTTAAAATCTGCAATGCCTTGGACTCTAGAGGTTTATTCCAATTGTTTAACCTTCTATATTTTGGAAAACTAGTCTAAGCATTAAAATTTCTACTCTCACATGTTTATGAGGACTATATCTATTTTGCTGGGCATAACATAAAGATTACACCTGAAAGATAAACAAGGTTTCAGGATTATAATGCTTTGACATGGATAAATAATTTGAATTGAAAGACTAAAAAAAATTAAATAAAACAATAATGATGCTCATGTATTAGAAGTAGGGCCATGCCATGCACATTAATAACTTGTAAGATCCTACCCTCCGAGTAGCCATACACAATATCATGATGAAGATTAACAACACCGATCATTGAAAAGAGGTCGATATAACTTACCTCTACATCACCCACTAGGTGACTGAAGGATTAAAGTACAATAGCGTAATGTATTTTACCAAAAAAATCATAGAGGATATGGAGAAGACCCATCAGATACCAAGCCATAGGTTTTCATGAGAGCTATTTTTATTATTAATGGTGTTTGATGAGATTGGTGTACTGGACTACACCTATGATGAATTGAAGTGGGCTTACCCATTAGAAAGCAAGTCCCCTGTAGAGCACTATAAGGTGTTCACATGCCTTGTTCATCTCACTCCAACATACAAAATCAAGATGAAGTCATGGTGTGTGTGTGTGTGCGTGTGTGTGTGTGTGTGTGTGTGTATATATATATATATATATGGTGTGTGTGTGTGTGCGTGTGTGTGTGTGTATATATATATATATATATATATATATATATATATATATATATATATATAATACTAAGAGTATATTATTCATAAAATTATACTAAATCTATATTTCACTATGTCAAACTAGTTTTGTTTTACTATTAAGGTTTCACTAACCAAATAGATAAATTAATTATACATTAAAAACCCAGTTTCATAAATGATACGCTAAGTAATCAATAATCATTATTTTCAAATACTTCAAAATTATTTACATTACTTTAAAAAATATTAATAATAATTATTAAGGTGTTGTTAAGTGTGTTTTAATAAAATATTTAAATAATCTTTAATAATAATTATTTCCAATCAAATTATGAAAAGACACCTTATAAAAATTAAGGGACTAACCTATAAGGATTTATCTATCCGATAAATAATTCCAAGCAAATAAATCCAAAAATAACTTTAATAACTATTCGGTTAATAATTAATTCAAAATTTAACATAAAACTTAAAATGTATTTGCTCCACTTAAATTACTTACAAGTAATAAAATTACCAAACTTTATTTACAGATTATTATTTATCGTTAATAATTAACTATTATTTAGCACTAAGAATTAAATAAAACCATAGGAGGGTCACCCAAAAATAATTAGATAAAATACATTTAAACTTTTCCTTGATATTTGATTATTAATTTTTACAAGTCTATGAAAAATAATTAATTTAGAAATATAAATTAAAACTAATTTATTAATTTCATGTAAGTCACCAATAATAAATTTAATTAACTTTAAATTTCAAAGTCAAAAGTCTTTTTGCCACTTGAAATTAGAGGAATAAGTGAGAGCCATAGGATTGAACTAATCTAAACCCTTGGATCTAGGTATTCTTTTAAAAAGCCCTAAATTTATTTATGACCAAAATAAAAGTTATTTCTCAAATTTGTTTTTCATTTTTGCTTTATTTTTCTTCTCACACATTTGCAGGTTCAAGTTATGGAAGAAGCTCAAAATAATACATTCTAATATGAAGATCATATTGCTTGCATGTGTAATCTCAATGCAAATGTATTTTTTTATTTTATTTTTATTACTTTTATTTTTTGTAATAAATTTGGATTATTTATATATATTTTATTATTCAAAATCAAATATTTACATGTTTGTATATATGAAACCCTATATATATAATATTTTATATTATCTAAAATAGAATAATCAGATTCCTAATAAACATAATATTTTATTATTATTATTTTATATATATTTTAATAATTTTCTTAAACATATAATTTATTTATTTTATTAAAAAATATTTACAAGCCGTTTGACCCTAGCTCAACCCACGCCTATGACCAGGGTCAACCTAGGCCTGTGACCAGGGTCTACTTAGGCCTGTGACTAGGGTCGACGGTTGCTCCGAGTGGGGCAACCGTCTAGACAATTCACCCTCCCCATCCTAATTTATATCATTATTATTAGTTTAATTGATTTTTTTAATATATATGTTTCTTTTGATTTATTTATTATTATTATTAATTTTAATTTTTATATATTAATAATTAATCTATATAATTGAAAGTATTAAAATTCTATATATATGTGTAAATATTTTAGATTAAATTTTCATTATTTCAAATGGTAATATACATATATAACATTATTACCAAATTTTAGATTATATATGTGTGTGTGTGTGTGTGTGTGTGTGTGTGTGTGTGTGTGTGTGTGTGTATGTATACATACATACATACATACATATAAATACATAATAATATGTATGTATGTATATACATACATACATATAAATAGACAATACACACACACACACACACACACACACACACAGAGTATAATAATTTTGACATATATATATATATATATATATATATATATATATATATATATATATATATATATATTCTTTTTACAAATAAATCTCTATTTAGAGTCTTATATGAATAAAATGGGCAAGTTCTTTTTATTTTTATTAGTTACATACAAGTATAAGTTAATCAACTTCCACCTTATTCATTCTTGTCATATAAATGGAAATAAAGAATTGTTTCTCATAAAGACAACCTTATCATGCACATAATTAGTATTATTCAACTCATTAAATCATAAGATGATAATTCAATCATGTACCAAAGCTAACTACTATTAAATTTGTTTGTTTAATATTCTTGTAAATTAATATGAGGTTGACTACAGTAATTTTCAGCAACTTAAAATAGAAGATTTATCATATGAGTGATCCTAAGATAGTAACTTTTGCCTCCCAAAATATTTTTAACTTTCATAAATCAAAAGAGAGGAGGAGAAAAATGGTGATAGAAAGAAAATGATTTTATCATAATCAATTCAAACAATAATCTCTTTCAACACTTATGAGAGATAGAAGAGAGTACACTTTCATAAGCAAACAACTTACAACATCAAGAGATCAACTTAATAGAAAAGAATACAATGTGTATACATTTTTTCACATTCATATATAAACAAGTAGTCATTTGCATTAAGAATAAAACAACCTAAATAGGAGGTAGAATCTCTTTTACAACACTTATTCAATAGATTCAAGCACTTCCAAAAATATAAATAGGGATATAATCATAAGCTAAGATCATAATCTCTTACAATAATTTTAAGAATCGATAAAGAAAATATATTAGATTACAAGCTCTAACATATCTTCAATAAATATTTATTTTTCACAATGGTTCACAAGGGAAAACATCTCATCAACAACATAAAAGGTTTGGGATAACAAAAAACATAAAAGGGTAGCCATCATTCTTCAACTTGAAGATCCAAGCTTCAAGAATTAAACACCTACACTCAAGTAGTCAAGTTCCAACGATATCTCAAGGACACTAAAATAGGCCAAGGGATGGTGTTTGACCACCCATCCAATAGGCATCATTGCATGGGATCCTCAACTATTGAGGTCCATGAATAGCCTCCCCCAAGCCCAAGGTAAAGAGGCATGCCTTCAATTCTATATGCATAGGTATAAGGGATTTCAAAGATCATAAAAGAGTACCAAAATCCACAATAAGAAATCAAGGGAAACAAAGTAAGAGAAAACAAGTCACATGGAAGACACCAAGATTTCCTTAGGGAAGGAGAAAGTGCTTTTACTTTCTTTGTCACATAAGTTCATCAATATACAAAGGGCTTCCAAGCCAAATGTAAAAATGCTTATTAAGCATCAATCTTCCTCCTTAGACCTCCTAGTTTGTGCTCCCAATCCCACTACCAACATTTGTACAACAACAATAAAGAACAATAAGAAAGGAAGAACATAACAACAATACAAGAGAAAAAAAACTTAAGAACAAAATCTTAAATTAATGGCATCAAATCCATCCAAAAATATAATACATTTTTAATCAAGAATATTTATTCAAGAAACAAGAGAAGGGAGAGAGAGCATTCAAACATAAGAAAAACACAAGTAAAAGACCTACCTCAACCCAAGCTATACTTGATAATCTTCTCCAATTTTTTTTTTTCTTTCACCAAGCTCCAAGCTCTCCTCCATCCAAAGATCCCCCCCTCCAAAGGAAAAAACAAATTTCTTAAAATAGAGAAGGTAAAAAAATCAAGATCCAATAGGAAAATTATATTTAACCATCCTCATCCCAAAGATGTGATCAAATTTCAAGAAAAACTCTTACAATCTCATAAATGCACTTACACACCTACATAGGTGCTCCTTGCACAAAATATACAAAATACAACTCACTTGTACTAAGTACAAGCTTGCTTGTGGGGATGAAATTATAGGTTATAAATAAAGTCTTTTTCATGACCAAAAGGTGGGTAAAAGGCCTTGAAAAACCCTCCTACCTAGTCGGTATGGGTATGTGCCTAAAAGAGACTTGTGAGACAAACTTACTTGTCCAAAACTCAATGTAAGAAGTGGGTGTAAGGCAAATTTTGGGATTAGACATGGGTTGAGTTTGTAGGTCAACCCAACTCATGGTCAAGGTTAATTAATCTCATAGAGGTTAGTATAATTTTTAGGTAATTTAATTAGGAAAGAGGATTAGGATAAAACATCCTAATTAATGATAATAAAAGTAGGAATAAAAGATATAAAAATAATTTGATCAACAATTTAAAACAAAATGATTGGTATAAGGTTAAAGGGTGGGCTGATTCAGTGGTGCATATGGTCCGTCAAGGCATGCCGGAGTACCTCATCATCCTACATTTAGTCCCTTATAATCTACACACTTAATACAACATCAAATACATCCAAGAAAATAATTGATATCTAAATGATATGCACACACATATATAATATAATTATGAATATAATAATATCACAACACTTAAATCATAATCTTTGGTTAGTCTCATATAATCAATTATAGGATGAAATGAATCATCATGTTACTCAACATCAAAATCTAAAGAAAACATATATCCACTCAAGGCAATTACACTAAGTAATCATACATGTAATTGAATTTTACTATGTAGACACCTAAATCTGGCCATTGATAATGTCCAACTAGGCTTTTGACAAATTTCCATCAAAGGGAATAATTTGGCCTAAAAACATTAAAACATATTAAAAGATTTGAAATTGATATATTCAAGTGCTGATTTTTTCCAGGATATCCTTAAATGGGGAAATGCAATTTATGGGCCAACTAACTTTGATCAGATCATTTCAAATCAAAATGTCAATTTTGTATGTGGGTGCTTTGGATTGCTCTTTTTTATCAAATATTTTGCACAAGACATGTGACTTTGTTATTTTCTATTGAAAACATCCTAAATGGGATAACAGATCCAACACATCTGACATTGAATTCTAATTCCAATCCAATCAAATTTTGTACCAATAACATGACATTTGGATCAATTTGAATAATTTGGGCATAAAGAGCCAAGGTTTGAACTAAGTGCTTAATCATACTTAGAGCTAAGTTAAGGCCTTAAGTTAATTTTTCATGGAAAAATGTTGAATACTTATTGTTAGAAATGATTATTGAATATCTACAACATTATGTGACCTCATTCCTTGGGAAGGCATCCCTAGGCTATTAATGTGACAAATATCTAAATCAAGCCATCCCATGTCTCATTAAAGCTCTCCCATACCTAGTTAATTCCCCTTTATCCCAAATATTAATAAGCCTATTTATGAATTTAATTGTAAAATTGGATTAATCCTTAGCCACACATCTCAATCTTGAGATGGATGGTTCAGGTTGATTCTAGCCATTTGTAAAAATCTATAAATGTGAGGCCTTGTCACATGAATTTTAAGCTTAATTTGTGTAAAGTTGTAATTCAAAATTGATTCTCAAGCCTCATGTAAATTAATGTTATGAAAACCAAAATATTGAGCAAATCTAAAGCCAAGTAAGGTGCCAAGGAAAGATGGAGGTATCCAACCTTCCATTGATGCAAATTTCATGAGAAAAAACTAAGCAAGCCATTACAAAAAGCATTCGAAACACCTAATGAAGGTGAAGGATTCTTATTTTTTCTTAATTTTTAGTTGTGATTCTCATTTGTTTTATTATCAAGCTAACCCTAGTAACTAGGCATGAAGGTGTTAGTTTAGTGTTATTTTGATTTGATTTATTCCACTAATATGATACTAACCTCCACTTCATCGTCAAATTCTTAGTTCACATATTGAACTAGCTAATAAGGTACATAATGATACTCTTATATAGTCCCCTACATATCCATTGAAATTACAAATATACCAAAACATATAATATGAAATAATACTATAATTAGGATAACATCAAATTTCACACATGTAAGGGTCACCAAAAATGATAAATGGATCAAGATGACTAGATACATAGGATTGATACAAGGGGAATTATATTCTCCCCCTCTTATAAAACATTGTCCTCAATGCATCGAATAAACACAAGGGGTAGAAGAACCACACACTTCATATGCCGTACTAAGCTACAATTAATGCAACATAATTCATCATAGATACAACAATTGTTTTCATATATGTATTCAATTTTTAGAGGCTCATCAACATATTTTTTAATGTCCTTATGCTTATTTAGTTATTCTCAATAGTTTATCTTATTTAAGTCTTATAATTATCAACATATTTTATTATAGTGGAATTGATTTCTTATAATTAAATAAGTTTTAAGTTAATAATTAACATTAATCTCCTTAAGACATAACCCATAGTGTCCAACTATCATATTGTTATTTAAATCTGTCTCAAACAAATGGGATCCAATGTAAATTAAATTGCTATCATCCCATGGCCAATCTATCCTGAAAAATACTAGGCAATGCCAGGTAATACTATCTAATACCTAACAACCACTATCTGCCACAAATTAACTGATGTCAACAATGATGTTGTCAAAACATTTGAAGTAGTCTATGTATAAGTATCAATCTTGTGCAAGGTCATATAGACAAAGCTATGTGTCATCCCATGGTTAATATACAAGATGATGAACAAGTAACAAATCATGGCATAATCATATAGAACATTACCAAGTAATGCTAAATAATACTATCAACTTCCATTAGAATAGAGTAATAATAATGTTAAAATACCCAAGTAATCACTATGATCTAAAAATACCTTCTTAGACCTCCCAATAAATAATGAAGCATAAGCTATGGCCAAATCATGTATAATATCACACAACCTCCTTAGGCCTCCCAATAAATAATCAAGCATAAGATATGGCTAAATCATATATAGGATCATACAACCTCCTTAGGCCTCCCAATAAATAATAAAGTATAAGCTATGGCTAAATCATGTATAAGATCATACAACCTCCTTAGGCTTCCCAATTAATAATGAAGTATAAACTATGGCTAAATCATGTATAAGATCATATAACCTCCTTAGACCTCTCAAAAGCAGGACAACAAGTGATTTAGCTAAATATTATATAAAATCACCATGTCTAGTGGGTGAGAGGATGGCTCAAGACTTGAGCTCGCAAGCTAGCTCATCACACCTTCTAGCTATATTCCAAGTTACTTCTTCTCCCCCATACATACAATAGGCATACAAATTTTACATCATGATAGTCATGAAACCAACATTCAAATATAAAAATAAAACCTCACCAACTTAATCCACTAACAACTCAAATGCCAAACTACCCTAAAAAAATAAACATCTCAAGAAAATCGAATATCCATAATCATAAAAAATATGCAATAAGATGAGAGTCAAATGTTCTTGGTTCAAAATCTCTCTTCTTTTTCAAAAAAAAAATAAAATCCAACTGTATGTTTTCTTTGTTAAATAAGCATCAATGTTTAAGTTCTCTTTATCACAAGTTTTAAATGTTTTCAAAAGAGAGGATTTATCTCAAAATGCCATGGTGAGTGATTATCTAGGAAGAAATATGTAAGTTAAGACAAATAATTTTGTTCTAAGGTTGGGATGTGATTTAAGCCTAGTTCTAAGATTTCCACTAGGGAAGGAACCATCCTCAGTCTCAAATACGATTAATAAATTTAGGATCCATAATTGAGTGTTATAAAACTTGTCAACGTAAGTTAAAAATAGGTTTAATCAATCCATTTTCAAAGACTAAGATGGCTCTACAAGCCATAAGATCCACTTGGAATAACATTCATACATATCATTACTATTTTCAAAAGTTTCATAATATAGTTTCATAAAAAACAAAATAAAAATGAAAGGTTACCAACAATGCAATAAGAATAAGTACATAATATCTTATTAAAACATTGATTTATTTATACTTGTAAGAGATAAAATTATGTTATCTATTTAGTAAAATTCCATCAATTTTATTAAAAAAAAATGAAACTATTTTTACTACCTTTATCTTAATAGAGCAAAGTTATCTAAGAGACCATAATTGACTAAGTTGTATGCAAATCAGAGCTTAGATAAAAATGATAACGAATCATTTGAATAAATCAACCAACACCTCATGACTCATATAAGTTGTGAACATGTAATAAAAATATTATAAATCTCACAAGATTACTTATACAAATAACCATTATACTTATTAAAATTATTTATTACTTCCTCATATTAAAATGAAATTTTTCTTTATAACATGCTAATAATGCCACAATTTTAGGATAGATAATTTAATAGAGAATACGTTATTATCACAAGTATCCATATCTATAGAATGTTACCATTAAATATTCATAAATTCATGTCAATGAAATGTAATTTTCTCACTCTAACCTCAAAATTCACAATAGAGATAATGTGCTCTTTTGATTCTTAATCAAGGTAAATAATTGGTTTGAATGTTGTCAACCAAATCAAGGTACACATTAAAAAAATGTACAATATTTTATATATTCATATCATAGTAGATAATAGAAAAATATCTCTATGGAGAGTATTTAGACCATGCAACTAAGGTTTATTGAAAATAAAACTTCTACTCTACTTCTACAATAGGGTTATATATACTAAAATATTAAAAAAATATTTTATGATAGAGATATTTCAAAAGTAAATATATAAAAAAATCATAGTCATATCATATCATCATTAATATACAATCCTATATAGGTAAATATATTACACACTAGATATAATACAAAATTTTATTTTGGGGTTATAACAATGTCTACGAAGTTCTCAATTCAAAATTCAAATAAACATCACTCAAACACCAACAACATGGTCACATATTTCAAATTAAGATCTTAGTTCTATTTGAGTGTAAATAGGTAATAAATAAAGTAAGAGTAAAATAATTTAAGTTCTTATTTAGAATCAATCTAAACAAAGTGATGATATGTTTTACAATTTTGTTAGCAATTACCATGTATAATCCCCATAGCTCATATATATATATATATATATATATATATATATATATATATATTACTAAGATTATATTACTCACACAACTAGACTAAATCCATGTCACTACGTCAAATTGATTTCGATTTACTATTAAGGTTTCACTAACTAAACAGATAAATTAATTATACATTGAAAACCTAGTTTCATAAATGATACGCTAAGCAATTAATAATCATTATTTTCAAATACTTCAAAATCATTTACATTATTTTAAAAAATATTAAAAATAATTATTAAGGTATCGTTAAGTGTGTTTTAATAAAATATTTAAATAATCTTTAATAATTATAATTTTCAACCAAATAATTAAAAGACACCTTATAAAAATTAAGGAATAGACCTATAAGGATTTATCCATCCGATAAATATTTCAAAACAAATAAATCAAAAAATAAAATAACTTTAGTAACTTGTCGGTTAATTATTAATTCAAAATTAAATGAAACAAGGTAAAAGTTATAACAATAATTAGATTCATACAATATAACATCATGAATTTCAAATAATTAGTTCCTTCAATAGGAGTTTTGATAGATTTAACCGGTCAAGAGAATCAAGGTGTAAACCCATTCATACAAAATGCTTTAAAGGAGAACTTATCATGTTTGCCAATTATTGAAGAAGTGTCTTCTAATTTTATGCAGAATAATGAGAAAAATATAGTGGATAATGCACAAGCAACATCCAATCTAAATCTAAGTAGTACTAATGCACAAACAACTGGTCAACAACATGTGCCTTTAGTTAATACCACAAGTGGATCTATCAAGCTAGGAATGAGAGTTTCTACAACACAACCTAAATAAAATAATTCTAGTCCTCAACTACCTGCTTCTTCAAACATACAACCAATGAGATCAAGTATCCAACAAACAACACAACAATAATAAAATACCATGCCTCAACAACAAAATATAATGACTCCTACTCCTTCTTAAGAGATGATGTGTAGTATTTCACAACAACAAGCACAAATGAATATACTAACATAACAGAGGTCAAACATATTGCCACCTCAACAAGGGGAAACTAATGTTCTATGTCATCAGGTAGTAGCAAACATACCTTCTTCCTTGCATACCAACATGTCAATTCAAAACCAACCAATGTTTAGTCAACAACGTATTCATGTTGGGGTCAATAAAAGGTGCTAAATCCCCAAAAAGTATCTATTTCCTAATTGGGATTTTCACAACAAGGAGGTTCCAATGTTTCTCAAGTACCTAAAAGGAAATAATTTCCTTTTGTTCAAAATGTGCCATTCATTCAAAGGCAGGGTCTTGGTTCACAAGTTTTCGCTCAATAGCAAGGTTCGAGTAGTCAGGAACATATCTTGATTCAACCACAACAGGGACAATATCATTAAATCCCTCCATCCCAACCTTAGAATCCTCCAATTCAAATCTTCATCACTAACCCAAACTAGAATATTGCATAATTAAATGTATAATTTCAAATGTACCCTAATCCATGTATGCAGATTCTTAGACCATTCCCTAACCAATCTAATGTATACCAAATAACCCCATCATACCCTAGTCTCAATGTTCCACTTATGACCAACCAACCATCTACCCAGGCCAATATTCCCACAAGTTTCCTAGAGCAAGAGTTACAACAGATGGAGGATGCAGTTGCTACTATCCAAGCAAGGAAGACAATTAAAAAGTCTAAATTAGATGATGTATGTTCCTATCCTTTTAATATGGAGTACTTATAGATTCTATTTCTTATAGGATATGAACCACCAAAGTTTGATAAATATAAGGGGAAAGGTGACCCCGAAGCCCATTTTGAATTCTTTGTTGCATGCCAACCAGTGGAATATAGTGATATATATACCTTTTTTTGTTGTTTCTAAGGAGGTTAGCTAGACAAGCCTTGAAGTGGTTCTCGAAATTGTCAAAGAATTTAGTAAGTAATTTTGATGATCTTTCAGATAATTTGTGCAACACTTTTCCTATAATCTTAAGGATGAGATTTCTTTGGTTGATTTGACACAAGCTAAACAAAAATTTGATGAAAGTTTTGCAAGCTATCTACAACAATAGAAAACACTAACAAGCTGATTCACTCACAGTCTACCTGATAAATAATTAGCCATTGTGTTCATTAAAAACTTGCATAGTGAGATAGCTTATCATCTGGAACTACAGTGTGCACATACCTCTAAAGAGATCATTGATAAGGGTTTATTCTCTTATCAACAAAGGAGTCATCAAGCTTAACTTAAATAATCATAATCAATTTACTAATCAAGGAAGTAGCCAAAACTAACATCCAATCCAAGTGTAAACATCATAATCAACACATGCCAATAACCAAGATAGACCAAAGCCTTTTAATCATAATAGGAATGTTGTGGGAAATGGATTAACTAAGTCACACCATGTCTACTTAGTGTAAACATCATTTGCTTACACCTACCCAAAAACCTCTGCAACAAACGTTGCAAGCAAAAAAACCAAGACCCATATAATAAATACAATAGATTTTTCTATTACAAGTTCCTCCTCTAAAGAGAATGACACCTACGCATCATGTTTTTAGTGACCTTGGTGAGCCTATTGAGTTTGTATTTCATAAACTTACCATTGCTAATTTAATTAGTTAGCCCATACCAAAGCATTATTTTCAAGGTATTACCTATCTTGATTTGTATCGTGAAAATGAATTATGTGAATATCATCAGGTCAATGGGCATAATTTATGAAGATGTGTAAAAATCAAGCATTTGATCAAGAATATGTTGGAAAATAGAGAGATAACATTGGATAATGGTGCTTTCACCTCTAATCAGAATCTTGGCATCTATCAAAACCCTTTTCCATAACATAACCAACAATAACAACAATAACAACAACAACAACCATTTATAGTGTAACAATAAAATCAACTGTATCAAAATAAAAGGCTAAACTAACATAACCAACAAAATCAATAAAATCAACAATGATAAAACAATGGATAAAACTAAAGTCAAAATGGTAACACCCAACAAACCTACCATGAAATTACACATGACTTCAAGAGGGTTATAGGTCATATTGTAGGGGGTATCATTAACACCATCTCCATTAATCCTAGACCAAACACCAATTAATTTGGACCATTACAAAACAATACCACTCAAATAAATTACATGGATAATCCTTCTTTGACCTGGGGCCACACATAGGTGAACCAAAAAATAGGGTTTTCCACTTTTGGACCTTATATCGATGACTAATCCATGGCCCATGACCACATATAAGTGCACTGGTAATCAAGAGTTATCCTATCTGGTCCCACACCATCATCATCATTTGTTAGCAATCATGGTCCAACATCTAATCCTGACTATGTAATAATAATTCAAAGGTCACAGATTACCATCCAGGCCCACATCCATCTACCACTTCACCCATTATCCAACCAACCATTCAACTTCAGAACAAACCATTTAACATTAACCAAGATAAGAAGTTTAATTTTGTGGAGTAATTATAGAAGACACCATCACAAATTTCTATTTTAGATTTATTGCAAACATTGATAATCCATAAGAATATTTTGAATGAGTTCTTAACATAATCCACCATTCCCATAAACATATCTCTAGATAAATTTCAAGCCTTTGTTAGACACCTAGCTCCAGTCCAACAAGTCACAATCAACCAAAGTGCTATGTCTTCCCTTGGCCCACTCCTTAATAATCCATTGTATATAGAAGTTTATATAAAGTGGAATAAAGTGAAATGTGTCCTTGTAGACAATGGATCATGCCTCAACATAGTGTCTTTAAAGCTCATCAAGATTCTTGGGTACATAGTGGTAGATTTCCAACCAAACATGATAACTATCAAAGCCTAAAATAATTAGGAGAGAGAATCACAAGGCACCATTAGCCTTCTAGTTATCATTGAGCCTTTGACCCATGATAAAATTTGACATGTGCTTGATCTTGATTTGTCATATAATATTATTTTAAGTAGGCCTTGGTTACATGAGATTCATGCAGTCTCGTTAATGCTGCACCAATGTATCAAGTTCCCCCACTCAAGGATGGAGGTGAATATTACAAGAGATTTACACCCATATGAACACTACAAACATCTCAAGGTTGAGTTTCAAAACTATAATTACCAATACAACATGAATCCAAGTTCCAAGCAGGATAAAAGAAAGGCCATACTTATTGATTCACTATAAAATAATTGCATATATCCTAATACTTTAGATTGCCTTTCCCACATGCCAAATCTTGAGGCTTTCAATCATTTTACCATTATAGCTAATGGCTTAGGGGAATATGTGACCCATGATACCTTTTATATTGCCAATCTTCCTGAGAATCCAAAGACATTTGGAAGACCTAAAGTCACTCCACACATGGATTAGCAACAAAAGAACAATGATAAGGGACTTGTCATGTTTGTACCAACATTTAGCCTAGAACCAGACCCTCTTGAAGGGGATAAATCATGGTTATTTAATGACAACCAAGATGATTTTTATAAAATTTCAAAGTATCCTATTCCTATTAAGATCATGGAGAGTCAAGAATATAAAGTATGAGGCCTCAGATCAAATCAACAAGGAACACTGGAGCGAATTTCCATGACCAAGTATAGAATGCCCTATGGACTTAGATTTAAACTTCCTATGGGTGACCTCACATATGTTATTCAAGTTCCATCATTGATGACTAGTGATGATGATGCTGAAAAAAAGGTAGATTCTAATCATAGCCTCACCTTTGATGACCTAGCTGAGACTAACCTATTTGATAACAATGCCATTTTTAACCTTACCCCAGTTATTCATCGTAACCCATTTCCATTATACTATGCCCAACTGATAGATTAGGATCAATAAGAATCCAATCTGGCAATTGATGGGTTTCAAAATGATGAGGAATTCCATGAATTTTTTGGCCTTAGAAACAACATTTCATTGGGAGATCATAAATCAAGATTCTCAATTACATTAGATCCTAAAGCCTATTTTGGAGAGCAGGTGAACACCTTTAGCCAATATATATATATATATATATATATATATATATATATATATATATATATATATATATATATAACATTGATGTCCCCAAGTGAAAACCTGTCTGAGGCACTTTCTAACCAATGAAAAAGTAAAGATAAAGGCTAGTTTAGTGGTGAAAACTTATTTCAGACACCATTAGATGGGGGTGTTCATTCTTCTTCAAATTTAGACCAAGAGACCACCAATGATGAACTTGCCTATGGATCTGAGTTCAATTTTGAGCAACAATAAGTGTTTGATTAAATTCTTCAAGAATTTTTGACTATTTTTGTCACATGGTTAGATCTCTCATTCAAGGACTTAGATTCATCATGCCTAGGAGAAGTTGAAGAGCAAGTCCTAACAAAAGACCTTGATATAACTAGATAGTTCAAGTCTTTACCTACTATCCTAGAAGACGGTTCAACCCTTCTAGTCAAAGATACAATGGAGGTAGACATCGAGACTCCATCAGACCCAAAATGGATACAATTAGGCACGTCCCTTATTGAAGAGGAACATGAAGTCTTTACAGATCTATTGAGAGAATTTGTAGATATCTTTTCATGGGCTTATTTTGACATGACAGGTTTGGACCCCACCTTGGTTTTACATCACCTTGTGGTAAATCTTGATTCTAAACTAGTTAAGCAAAATTTACATAAAATAAATCCTCACATTTTTGTATTAATAAAGAAAGAGTTGGAGAAACTCTTAGAAGTAATATATATTCAATCTATTAACTACTCAAAATAGATATCTAATGTTGTACCTATTAACAAAAAGCTTAAAGGAATCAGAATATGTATAGATTTCTCAGACATAAACAAAGATTGACCAAAGGATGAAATTTCATTACCTAATATTGACATGATCATTAAATCCATGATCGGTTATGAAATGCTTTCACACATGGATGGATTTTTAGGATATAACTAGATCACAATAGCACTAGAAGACCAACATAAAATAATGTTCACCATACCATGGGGAACATTCTGTTATCACGTAATGCCATTAGGTCTTAATAATGCCAAAGCTACATATCAAAGGGCCATGATAGTTATATTCCATGATATGATGCATGATATTATTGAAGACTATGTCAATGACATATTAGGTGAATCCAAGACCAGGGTTGACTATCCAGTAGTGCTACGTAGGATATTTGAAAGACTGTGGGAGTAAAAAGTTAGACTCAATCCAAATAAATGTGTGTTTGGAGTAACACCAAGAAATTTAATTAGCTTCATTATGTCTTATAGGGGAATTGAATTTGATCCAACAAAGGTCCAAGCTATAACAGAGATGCCACTACTAACCAATTTGAAGTTGCTCCATAGTTTACAGGGCAAGATAGAGTCTATCTGATGCTTCATATCTCAATTACAAAACAAGTGCCATCCATTTTCACATATTTTGAAAAATGGAGTTGTATTCCACTGGGATAATCACTTCTAAACAAATTTTTAGTAATTAAAAGATTACCTAACAAATCTACCTATTTTTTTTCCCCTTATGCCAGGAAAACCATTTTTGTTGTATTTATCAGCTATCGATAATGCCCTAGGGGCACTCTTAGATCAACATGATGATAATGGAAAATATCATACAATATACTATTTAAGTTTTACCTTGGTCACATATGAACACAACTATACATCTACTGAAAAAGCCTATCTAGCCATGGTCTTCACAGCTCAAAAATTATGACACTACATGTTGAATAATAAGACCATAGTCATTTCAAAAGTAGATTTGCTCAAGTATCTACTATCTAGAACAACTTTAAAAGGTATAATGGCCAAGTGGATCATTATTATTAGTGAATTTGGCATAGAGTATGCCAATCAAAAGGTAATTAAAGGATAGGTCTTTGCAGATCAACTTGTTGAAGCATCCCTTACAGATAGAGCACTACTCATATTCCAATTTATTGATGAATCCATAATGACCATCATTGACACACCTCTTGAGGAGAAACATTGGAAGCTATATTTTGATGGATCATTTACTACACATGGATCAGGGGAAGGCCTCTTATTTATTACACCACAGGGGGATCTAATCCCTAATTCATTCTGAATTTGCTTTCCTTGTACCAATAACATGGCTAAATATGAAGCACTTATTGTAGGGCTTTGATAGGAAGTACAATGGAACATATCTCATCTCACAGTTTATGGTGATTATTAGTTAATCATAAATCACATTATAGATCATTTCTAGACCAAAGATGATAAGTTGATTCCATATAAGGCCATGGTTGACACTCTTAAAAAATAAATTATAGATATCTAGTTTGAACATATACCAAGGGAGAGTAAAATTACTATAGATGCCATGGATACTATCGGCTCTCTAATTTGACAAATATATAAAGCTATAGAGTATTAGTTCTTCATTGAGAATTTACTCACACCACCTCATGAACTTTTAGCCATTACAATGATTTGTGATATTATTGGTCCTAATTCTATTTGGTATTTTGACCTTTATAACTATCTTCATGACGAATTTCTACCACCTGACCTATCTTGAAAACAAACCAAAGCCTTCATTCACCATACCATTTTCAATACCTTAATAGGATCCACCCTCTATCGCTATAGTTTTGATATAACTCTACTTCCTTGTTTAACTTCAACAAAATCTACACTAACATTATGGAAAGTACATGAAAGAGTATGTGAATCCCACTCTAGTAGGACAATCCTATCTAAAAAGCTTTTATGTACTAGTTATTATTGGCGTACGATGGATGTAGATGCAACAAAATATATAAATAAATGTGACAAATGTCAATGGCATGCTAATTTGATTCATGATACAGCCAAGACTCTAAAAATAGTGTTGACACCATCGCTATTTGCTACATGGGGACTCGACCTCACTGGAAAAATCAATCCTACATATTCATATGGCCATAAACATATCCTTACCACCACCATATATTTCACTAAGTGGGACAAATCTATACCCCTCACGTGACTAAAAAGTAAATTTCCAAGTTCATTTTCAACAATCTCATCTACCACAATGGTATCGCTTTCGACATTATATATAATAATGAGGATCATTCAAAAATAGGGATGTCAACCAACTATGTATTGAATACAACATCACACAATATTTTTCTATGGCATATTACCTCCAAGGTAATGGTCAGGTTGAGGCATCCAATAAAACAATTATCAATAATCTCAAAAAGATTGTCAATATGCTAGTCATGATTGACACCTTCAAATATTTTGCACCCTTTGGGCATACCATACCAATCATCATACCCCCATTAGAGACATTCCATATTCACTTGTTTATGGTACATAATCTATCCTTACCATTGAGGTCAAGTTGCGTTCACTACACATCTCTTTCACGCATACCTTAGATGATCATGACTATCGAGTATCTCACCTACACGAGCTAGACCTACTTGATGAAAAACACACAACAACACTAATTAATATTTAAGCATATCAGAACTAACTCAAAGGCCACTATAGTTGGCATATCAAACATAGAATATCTAAACTTGGTGATCTTGTTATTAAAGAAAACTAAAATAATACCATAGTCAAGAAGAAACATAAGGGTAAATTCAAACCAAATTAGAAAGGGCCTTTCATCGTTACTATAGATTATAGATCAAGAACATATAGGCTCACCACACCAGATGGAAATGAACTTCCTAAGGTGATGAATATTATTCACTACAAGTGATACTATGCTTGACCGCTATGGTGTATTGTCTATAAGGACCGTTTTAGTTGTGCCACTTTATCACTATTTTTCTTAGTATTATTATCATTCTTATCACTTCTTTTAGCCTATTAATTATCCATTTACCATTCAATTATATCAAACCAATGTATTTAACATCTTATTTTTACCTAGCCCATTTGGCCTTGGTTTTGCAATCGCTTGCACATATTTAGCATCAATGAATCTGATCAATTTCGATAGTTGTTTCAAGTATTCTACACAAAATTAGTATTTTGGAATAGTATGATAGAAGTTAAGGTAGTTGCATCCTTTGGTTATTCCTTTCTTGTCACTAATCTTGCTACTAGTTATAACCACCTATAAGAAAACTAGGGGTAACACTTTTTTATTGTGCCTTAACCATACCAAATTGCCATTTCCTATGCCATATTATTCCTTTATACAAACTATTCCTATTTTGTTTGAATTATTTGTTACACTAGTAAGGTTCCTCCACTGAACAGTGACACTACAATGGCTCTGGGACTATGTAGGCAGTGCTCGATACTTGTTGAGGTCAGCTTAGTCACCCTTTCTAAGCCACACTCTCACTATTTTATGAGCAACCTAAGCCATGCTCTCACCATTTTGTGAGATTGAACTATTTTAGTGTCTCATCATTCTTGATTGAGTTGAGATACTCCAAAAGTCTAAAAACACTTGTAAAACTATTCGAAAAGTCAAAAAACATTGACCTCTTCTTTGCCTTAAGAATTTGGGAACCCTTACTAAGTCATAAGCAAATCACTCAATCCTTAGTTTTCCCATCCTTTTTGGCCTTTTATCCCACACACTTACCATTTTTAAATACCATTGATAGTCTTCTATTACATCCATTATATTATTTTATTTAGTTATAATTTTCTTCCTATTCCTTAGGAGAACTACATTTGGCTTAAAGTTTTTGTTAGATAATACATCCATGGAACTATGTAGGCAATGTTCACTTACCTAGTACATATGGAGACAGCTCAACCACCCCTTCCTTTTCTTCTATTCCCCCATTCTGTTAGTTTGTTAAGTTGTCACCTATTTTCTAAGGGCAATGTTCATATGGCTTAAATTAGATTATTTATTTCTTTGCTGTTTTGTTTGTATGCCTGTTTGTTTTCTTTTAGTACTGTTGCCTTGATTCAGTCTAAGTGCATTCATTGGGTGATTCCTTGCCTACACTTAAACTTGAATCCATCCATATTCATATTCTATATTAGCATCATGGTTTCTATCATTAGTGCATTGTTTTATATTGAGTATTGGATTTTGAGAGTCAGTCCTTATGAATATTTTGGCCAAGTACTCATGATGTTCTACCATGATGCCTACTGACACATGTTATAATAAACCTTAGCTTCAAGATGTTTATTTAGAAATGATAATATTTACATCTCTTAAACACTAGCATCCTGATTCAATCCCAATCATATACCAAACATAATAATTAAACAAAAAAATAATTTCAAACTTTATTTAGTTTGAATGAGAATCTCCCTACTAATAGGTTGTTCTAATTCATCATTACCCTCTATGTTACATTACCATCATCATTATCCAATCAATCATATTTCCCATAATCAAGGTCTAATGATTATAATCACCTATGGACAAATCATTGCATACCATTCCACATATATTTCTTAATGATTATATCTACCTTTGGGAAAATCATTGTGTTGTCACCACTTTATTTTTTTACCCATACAATGGCATGTTGTTATCTTGTTTGTTTGTCCTAACTAGGGTAGCTCCATCTTCTCGATGATTATAACTACATTGGGCAAATCATTACATTTTCATGCCATGTTGCCACTATTGAGGTACAATGCTTATAACCACCTATGGGAAAACCATTGTACACCATCCTACTTACATTCTTAATGATTTTGACTAATTTTTTAATATCATTATGTTTTCACCCCATCATCTTCCTTTCTTTGGCCCCCTCATTTCAATTCTATATTTTTTAGGGACCATTTACTGACTCCTACTTGTGACAACCATTCTCTTGAGGGGGAATCATATAGTTAGTTCATCATCATTAAAGTTGTAAGCATACATGACCTTTTTATTCTTTGAGAATATGTTACTATGCTTATAGCTTGCAAATAGAGGTGGTGCACATCATGATATTGATCTTGTTGGCATCCTTTAATGAATGGACACTTAGTCCCTTTTTGATACTACAAGTAATGATTACAATTATTGGGCCTATGGTGACTATGACTTCATTAGAAGAGTGTACAATGCCATTTGTAGTGTTGAGAACATTTTGCACTATTATCATAAATGCCACATATTTGTTTACCTTATTACTAGATAAATCATGAGAGGACCAATTATGGATGCACTATTCTAAATAATTGATGAAGCTCCTTGATTTCACAAAAAAATGGAAGTTCATAACTTTATCTAGTAACTTGAAGACTTCTATAACTATGATAATGATCATATGCATTCCTTGGTTCACCTTTTTGATAGCACAACCATGAAGTACTTTTTGATTTATAATATTGGCCACACTATTTGGGATGATAGAGTGTCTGTAGTACTTTAGGCATACCAAAAAACTTATAAGCACCTTAATAAGAACACACTATTCAATCTAGTGTATGGCATATAAGCAGTTCTTCTAGTTGAATTCTTGGTACCATTTCTTCATTTTGTGCACATTGGATAATTAGATGATGAGTTGTCATTAAAAGCACATTTAGATGATTTATTCCAGTTGGATGAAGCCCATTTCCTTGCTTATTGGAGTCAAGATGTGGATAAATGAATACAAAAGGCATGGCATGATCAATGCATCAAACACAAGACATTTACCCTTAGAATGAAAGTCTTGATCTATTACTCCAAGTTCACATGCCATTTTGGGAGAATTTGTGTTCACTATGATGATAGTTTGTTGTTCATAGTATTTACCCTACTAGGGCTTGTCATTTACAAAGATTGGATGGACAATCTCTTTTTGGACATTATAATGACTACGATCATATTTATTTACTTAAAAGTATAAATTTGTAATAATTAGGATTATGTGATTAGTTTAGGATTTGTTATTTTCAATAAAGTACTGCCTTAGTTGCACACATTATTTCTTTTATAAAGGTGTATTTTATTTATTTTACTTATAATTTCATGGAGGACCATGATGCAATTTTAGTGTGGGGTAAGAGGTAATAGATGTATTCATGGTGGGTAGCATTCATGTCAGTACTATAAGGATGCATGCACAAGTTGAAAATTCCTAGGATAAAAAGATTCATGACAATAGTATGAATATTCAAAAAATTGAATAGTTGGCTTTCACTCTAAAGAAAAACATAATACAAGATATGGCATTAATATAAAAGGAGAATTGGTTGTGATAAATGTGCCAACATTGTGTCATGATGATACTATTAAATGCATTTAAGATGAGAAGTGATGGGCCAAGAATGATGTCCATTAAACACGTATTAATTACAAGAAGTGATGGTAAAAAATAAGGGGGTAGTAAATACAAGTTACCCCCTTGAGCCTATAAAAAAGACTTAAGAACTCATTTTAACCTTTACCTTTGCTTTCATTTGAGTTTTACTAAACTGAAGAGTGAACTAGGTCCAAGTGATTCCAAAATAAGTGTAAGTCTAGAACATCAAATTCCTATGCATAGCTATTGAGAAGGATATTAACTAAGTAATCAAGCACAAAATTACCTTAAAATCATGACAAATAAAAATGGTAGTTATAGTGTGTAGAGATAGATGTCTGCCATCAAAGGGAGTCAAAGTATTAAAAGTCAAGTCACTTACACTATAAGCAAGTACTACTTTGGGAACATTGGATGACTATGCCTCAAACTTTGAACTCCATAAAGGGTGATGCAGCTTAATAAGAAGGCATTAAGAAGTGATCCATTACCAACTATACTAGAAGAGGAAGTACCACGTGTTGGGGGGAAGCAGTATTGATTAGAGAAGAAACACTTGGGGAACAAGTACAACATGCAAAAGGTGAGAATCCAAGATAACATGCCAGACAAAGAAGGCAAAAGTACCTCCACCCTCGTCATTGATAATAGAAGAGATGCAGTACCCAAAAATAGTTCTACACACAAAAAATTAGATGTCAAAAGTACCCTCCTATACCATCTTTAATTATGACCACTGTCAACTAGGAAATGAGGTTAAATTGTATAATGAATATCGGGTTGAATGCCATAACACCAAAAATCAATTGGTGTATGACCTTAAAATATTTATTGCCTTGGACTCTATAGGTCTATTCTAGTTGTTTAACCTTCCATATTTTGGAAAAAAAATTATACTCTCACATGCCTATGAGGACTATATCTATTTTATTGGGCATAACATAAAGATTACACCTGAAAGAATAAACAAGGTGTCAGGATTATAATGTTCTGACATGGACAAAGAATTTGACTTGGAAGACTCAAAAGAAATAGATAAAATAATAATGATGCTAATGTATTAGAGGTAGGACCATGCCATGCACATTAATAACTTGTAAGATCCTACCCTCTGAGTAGCCACACACATTATCATGATGAAGATTAACAACACCGATCGTTGGAAAGAGGTGGATATGGCTCACCTCTACATCACACACTAGGTGACTAAGGGATTAAAGTACAATTAGGTAATGTATTTTACCAACAAAACATAGAGGATATTGAGAAGACCCATCAGATACCAGGCCATAAGTTTTCATGAGAGTTATTTTTATTATTAATGGTGTTTGATGAGATTGGTGTATTGGACTACACCTAGGGTGAATTGAAGTGCGATTACCCATTAGAACACAAGTCCCCTGCAGATCACTATAAGGTGTTCATGTGCCTTGACCATATCACTCCAACATACAAAATCAAGATGAAGTCATGATATGATTGCGTGAAGGAGGCTTTTGGGAATGAATGGCTCATTCTTGTAATTCCATATGTCACTACGTCAAACTGGTTCCATTTTACTATTAAGGTTTCACTAACCAAATAATTAAAAGACACCTTATAAAAATTAAGGGATGAACCTATAATTCCAAGAAAATAAATCCAAAAATAAATTTAATAACTATTCGGTTAATAATTAATTCAAAATTTAACATAAAAAATAAAACGTATTTACTCCACTTAAATTACTTACAAGTAATAAAATTACCCAACTTCATTTAAGGATTATTATTTACAGTTAATAATTAATTATTATTTAACACTGAGAATTAAATAAAACAATCAATTTATTTAATTATTAGTGTAGGAGGGTCACTCAAAAACAATTAAATAAAATACATTTGAACTTTTCTTTGCTATTTGATTATTAATTTTTACAAGATTATGAAAAATAATTAATTTATAAATATAAATTAAAACTAATTTATTAATTCCATTTAAGTCACCAATAATAAATTTAATTAACTTTAAATTTCAAATAAAAGTTATTTCTCAAATTTGTTTTTCATTTTTGCTTTGTTTTTTCTTCTCACAGGTTTGTTGGTTCAAGTTATGGAGGAAGCTCAAAATAATACAATCTAATATGAAGATCATATTACTTGCATGTGTAATCTCAATGTAAATGTATTTTATTACTTTTTATTTATTTTTTATTACTTTTATTTATTATAATAAATTTAGATTATTTATATATATTTAATTATTCAAAATCAAATATTTACATGTTAGTATATATAAAACCCTATATTACACACACACACACACACACACACACACACACACACACACACACACACACACACACACACACACACACACACACACAGACACACACAATTTGAAATAGAACAAACATAATTTTTTTTTTTATTATTATATATATTTTAATAATTTTAATTAAACATATCATTTATTTATTTATTTTATAAAATAATATTTACAACCCAGCTAACCCTAGGTTGACTCAAGCCTATGACTAGAGTCAATGGCCATTGAAACTGGTCGGGGTGGGGCAACCGACTGGCCGAGCCCCTTCTCCCCATTCTATATTAGATGGGAGGGTTGGGGGTTTCAGCTAGCTAGATGATTCACCCTCCCCCTCCCAATTTATATCATTATTATTAGTTTTATTCATTTTTAAAATATATATTTCTTTTGATTTATTTATTATTATTATTATTTATTTTAATTTTTATATATTAATAATTAATATATATAATTGAAAGTATAAAAATTCTATATATATGTGTGTAAATATTTTATATTAAATTTTCATTGTTTCAAATGGTTTTATATATATATATATATATATATATATATAACATTATTATCAAATTTATGAACAATAATGTTTATATATATATATATATATATATATATATATATATATATATATATATTTTGTGTGTGTATATAGTATAATAATTTTGACCAAAATATATATAGTATGTGTGTGTGTGTATTATATTAAATTTTCATTGTTTCAAATGGTTATATATATATATATATATATATATATATATATATATATATATATAACATTATTATCAAATTTATGAACAATAATGTTTATATATATATTTGTGTGTGTATATAGTATAATAATTTTGACCAAAATATATATAGTATGTGTGTGTGTGTGTGTGTAATACACACACACACATAGTATAATAATTTGACCAAAATATATATACATATATTTTTTTTCTTTTTACAAATAAATCTCTATTTAGAGTCTTATATGAGTAAAATGGACAAGTTATTTTTATTTTTATTAGTTACATAAGAGTATAAGTTAATCAACTTCCACCTTATTCATTCTTGTCATAATCTAGTTTACAACTTATCTCATCATATAAATGGAAAGAAAGAATTGTTTTCTCATAAAGATAACCTTATCATGCACATAATTAGTATTATTTAACTCATTAAATCATAAGATGATAATTCAATCATGTACCAAAGCTATCTACTATTAAATTTGTTTGTTTAATATTCTTGTAAATTAATATGAGGTTGACCAGAGTAATTTTTAGCAACTTAAAACAAAAGATTTGTCATATGAGTGATCCTAAGATAGTAACCTTTGCTTCCCAAAATATTTTTAAATTTCATAAATCAAAAGAGATGAAGAGAGAGATGGTGATAGGAAGAAAATCATTTTATCATAATCAATTCAAACATTAATCTCTTTCAACACTTATGAGAGATAAAAGAGAGTAAACTTTTATAAGCAAACAAATTACAACATCAAGAGATCAAATTAATATAAAAGAATACAATGTGTATACATTTTTTCACATTCATAATCAACAAGTAGTCATTTTCATTAGTAAGAAAATAACTTAAAAGAAGAGGTAGAATCTCTTTTACAACACTTATTCAATAGATTCAAGCACTTCCAAAAATATAAATAGGGATATAATCATAAGCTAAGATCATAATCTCTTACAATATTTTTAAGAATAGATAAAGAAGATATATTAGATTACAAGATCTAACATGTCTTCAATAAAACTTTATTTTTGACAATGGTTCACAAGGGAAAACATCTCATCAACAACATAAAAGGTTTGGGATTACAAAATACATAAGAGAGTAGCCATCATTCTTCAACCTCAAGCTCCCAGATTCAAGAAGTAAACACCTACACTCATGTATTGAAGTTCCAAAGATATCTCAAGGACACCAAAATAGGCCAAGGGAAGGTGGTTGACCACCCATCCAATATGCATCATCGCATGGGATCCTCAACTATTGAGGTTCATGCATAGCCTCCCCCAAGCCCAAGGCGAAGAGGCATGCCTTCAATTCTATATACATAGGTATAAGGGATTTCAAAGATCATAAAAGAGTACCAAAATCCACAATAATAAATCAAAGAAAACAAGACAAGAGAACATAAGTCACATGGAAGACACTAATATTTCATTAGGGAAGGAGAAAGGGATTTTAATTTCTTTGTCACATACGTTCATCAATATGCACAAGGGTTTCCAAGCCAAATGTAAAAATGCTTATCAAGCATCATTCTTCCTCTTTAGACCTCCTAGTTTAAAGGTGATCCCAATGCCACTACCAATATTTGTACAACAATAATAAAGAACAACAAGAAAGGAAGAACAGGGAAACAATACAAGAGAAAAAAACTTAAGAACAAAATATTAAATTAAGGGCATCAAATCCATTCAAAACTCTAATACATTTTCATAAGGAATATTTATTCAAGAAACAAGAGAAGGGAGAGAGAGCAATCAAACAGAAGAAAAGTACAAGTAAAAGACCTACCTCAACCTAAGTTCTACTTGAAAATCTTCTCTATTTTTTTTTTCTTTCACCAAGCTCCAAGCTCTCCTCCATCCAAAAATCCCCCCCTCTAAAGACAAAAGCAAAGTTCTTAAAATAGAAAAGGCAACACAATCAAGAGCCAATAGGAAAATGACACTTGTTCATCCTCATCCCAAAGATGTGATCAACTTTTAATAAAAACTCTTACAATCTTATAAATGCACTTACACACCTACATAGGTGTTCCTTGCATAAAATATACAAAATACAACTCACTTGTACTATGTACAAGCTTGCTTGTGGGGATGAAAATATAGGTCATAAATAAAGTCCTTTTCACGACCAAAAGGTGGTTAAAAGGCCTTGAGAAACCATTCTACCTAGTGGGTATGGGTATGGGCCTAAAAGAGACTTGTGAGACAAACTTACTTGTCTAAAACTCAATGTAAAATGTGGGTGTAAGGCAAATTTCGGGATCAGACACATGGGTTGAGTTTTTAGGTCAACCCAACTCTTGGTCAAGGTTAATTAACTTCATAGAGGTTAGCATAAATATCAGGTAATTTAATTAGGAGAGAGGATTAGGATAAAACATCCTAATGAATGATATTAAAAGTAGGAATAAAAGACAAAAATAATTTGATTGACAATTTAAAACAAAATGATTGGTATAAGGTTAATGGTTTCGCTGATTCAATGGTGCATATGGTCTGTCAAGGCATGCATAAGTACCTCATAATCCTACCTTTGGTCCCCTGTAATCTACACACTCAATACAACACAAAATACATCCAATAAAATAATTGATATCTAAATGATATGGACACACACATATATAATATAATTATTAATATAAGAATGTCATAACACCGAATCATAATCTTTGGTTAGTCTAATATAATAAATTATAGGTTAAAATGAATCATGATGTTACTCAACATCAAGATCTAAATAAAACATATATCCACTTGAGGTAATAAAACTAAGTAATCATGCATCTAAATAAATTTTACTATGTAGACACCTAAATCTAGCCATCGATAACTTCCAACCAGGGTTTTGACCAATTTCCACCAAAGCATACAATTTGGCCTAAAAACACTAAAACATATTTAAAACTTTTAAATTGATATATTCAAGTGCTGATTTTTTCCAGGATATCCTTAAATGGGGAAATGTAATTATGGGCTAGCTAACTTTGATTAAATCATTTCAAGTCAAAATACCAATTTTGCATAAGGGTGCTTTGGATTGCTCTTTACTATCAAATATTTTTCACAAGACATCTGACTTTGTTATTTTGTGATGAAAACATCCTAAATGGGATAACAGATCCAATTCATATAACATTGACTTCTAATTCCAAGCCAATAAAATTTTGGACCAATAATAGGACATTCTGATCAATTTGAATAATTTGTACATAAAACACAAAGGTTTGCATCAAAGTGCCTAATCATGCTTAGAGCTAATTAATCCAAGTTAAGGCCTTAAGTTAATTTTCCATGGAAAGTTATTGAATAATTGTTTTTAGAAATGATTATTGAATATCTACGTCATTAGGTGACCTCATTCCTTAGGAAGGCATCCCTAGGTTGTTAATGCTACAAATCTCTGAATCAAGCCACATGCCTAGTTAATGCCCCTCTATCCCAAATATTGATGAGCCTATTTATGAATTTTAATTTTAAAATTGGATTAATCCTTAGCCACACATATCAATCTTGAGATGGATTGTTTAGGTTGATTCTATTCATTTATAAAAATCTATAAATGGGAGGCCTCGTCATATGAATTTATAGCTTAATTTGTGCAAAGTTATAATGCAGAATTGATTCCCAAGCCTCATGTAAATTAGTGTTATGATGCCAAAATATTGAACCAAGCTAAATCCAAGCAAGGTGCCAAGGAGAGATGGAGGTAGCTAACCTTCCATTGATGTATATTTCATGATCACAAACCAAGCAAGCCACTACTACAAGCATTTGAAGCATCCAATGAAGGTGAAGGATTCTTGTTTTTTCTTAATTTTTAGTTGTTCTTCTCATTTGTTTTTTATCAAGATAACCCTAATAACTAGGTATTAAGGTGTTATTTTAGTGTTCTTTTGATTTGATTTATTCCACTAATACAATACTAATCTCCCCTTCATCCTCAAATTCTTAGTTCACATACTGAACTAGCTAGTAAGGTATGTAATGATACTCTTATATAGTCCCTTACATATCAATTGAAATTACAAGTATACCAAAACATATAATATGAGATACTACTATAATTAGGATAACATAAAATATCACACATGTAAGGGTCACCACAAATAATATATAGATCAAGATGACTAGATACATATGATTGATTCAAGGGGTATTATATTCTCTCCCTCTTATTAAAAATTGTCCTCGATGCATCAAATCAACTCAAGGGGTGGAAGAACCACACACTTCATATGACATAGTAAGCTATAATTAATACAACATAAGTCATCATAGATACAACAATTGTTATCAGATATGTTTTCAATTTTTAGAGGCTCATCAACAGTTTTTAATGCCCTTATGCTTATTTAGTTATTCTCAATAATTTATCTTATTTTAGTCTTATAATTATCAACATATTTTATTATAGTGGAATTGATTTCTTATAATTAAGAAAGTTTTAAGTTAATAATTAAAATTAATCTCTTTAAGACATAACCCATAGTGTCCAACTGTCATACTGTTATTCAAATCTATCTCAAAAAAATGGGATCCAAGGTATTTTAAATCACTATCATCCCATCGCCAATCTACCCTAAACAATACTAGGCAATGCCAAGCAATACTATCCAATACTAACAACCACTATCTATCACGAATCAACTGATGTCAACACTGATGTTGTCAAAACATTTGAAGTAGTATGTGTACAAGTATTAATCTTGTGTAAGGTCATATAGAGCAAGCTATGTGTCATCCCATGGTTAATAAACAAGATGATGAACAAGTAAAAAATTGTGGCAAAATCATATAGAAGATTACCAAGTAATGCTAAATAATAATATCAACTTCCATCAAAATAGAGTAATAATAATGTTAAAATACCCAAGTAATCAGTATGATCTAAAAATACATTCTTAGACCTCCTAATAAATAATGAAGCATAAGCTATGGACAAATAGTGTATAATTTCACACAACCTCCTTAAGCCTCCCAATAAATAATCAAGCATAAGCTATGGATAAATCATATATAAGATCATACAACCTCCTTAGGCCTCCCAATAAATAATAAAGTATAAGCTATGGCCAAATCATGTATAAGATCATACAACCTCCTTAGGCTTCCCAATAAATAATGAAGTATAAGCTATGGTTAAATCATGTATAAGATCATACAACCTCCTTAGGCTTCCCAATAAATAATGAATTATAAGCTATGGTTAAATCATGTATAATATCATACAACCTCCTTAGACCTCCTAAAAGTAGGATAACAAGTGATTTAGCTAAATCTTATAGAAAATAACCATGTTTGGTGGGCAGGAGGATGGCTCAAGACATGAAATCGCAAGCTAGCTCATCACACCCTCTAGATATATTCCAAGTTACTTATTCTCCCCCATACATGTAATAGGCATATAAATTTTACATCATGACACTTATAAAACCAAAATTCAAACATAAAAATAAAACCTCACCAACTTAGTCCACTAACAAATCAAATTCCAAACAGCCATAAAAATAATAGATATCTCAAGAAAACCAAATATCCATAATCATAAAAAATATGTAATAAGATGAGATTCCAATGTTCATAAAAAAAATAGATTTTCAATCAAAGTAATTCAAAACCTTCTGAATATCTATGTAAGAGAAAATTTAGATTCAAGAGAATAAAAGTTATGGTTTAGAAAAAACAAAATAAAATAATAAGCAACTTAAAATAAAATAGGATATAACAATCTCACAAAAGTACACATCACGACACTATGTGGCTAAAAAAGCCACCTGAGTTTAGAATAAATAATATAATCCTCAATTACTTCCTAGAGGTAAGAGTAAAACATCAATCTCTGCATATGTCTCCCAAAGGTTCACAAGGTTGCATCAAGGGTAAATCACAAAGGTCATTTTTTTGACAGCCACTAAGGGGTGGGTGAAGGAACATTTCATTTATATAGTGACCATTATTCATGAAGAGCCCATGGTGTCTAAGACACTTATGGTGCACACATATAAATTAATAAGGCAACTACACCATACAAAGGAGAAACGTGAGTATTTAGCTTATGAGAAGCTCCACTTCCTATCTCATAACCCAGTCTAGACTAATATAAACATAGTTTTACTCCACCCTCGAAACCCATACTTACATCAGTAACCAAATATTAGAGTAATGATGTAGGGTTACACAACACAAAACATTACTACAAGGTAATAATTTCTACTTACACAATATATGTTTACATGAACAAAGTTATTTAACATGACATTTTCATGAATGAAAGTTACACATATGGTTCTTGACAACATATTCACATTCAACATAGAAAAATTTGGGCTTAATTAACACAATAACATATTGGGGTCATGACATACACACTATAAGATCACATAACATAATTGTTTACATAGAGAGAGTCCATTATTTTTAGGGTTTGTTACATATACAAGATGCAGGAGTTTACATAATGTGTTACAATTACACATGTACATAAGAAATACAAAGGTTATAGTTACACATGTTTCATTTAAGATAACTATTTTCATCAATTTACATTCACAACATAATTTTACAATTCATTGGTATCACACAGAGGGTAAGGTATGCCAATATCCACATCAACAATCCTAACATCCTCCATATCCTAACTATCATAGAATACAACATTGTTAATGTCAAAAGAAGCATCATCATGGTCCAATATATCTACCACCTATCACCAACTATAACTATATGAAACTAAATATGATGATCCTCCCATCCCTTACATAACTGTATTTGACAAAGGAGTATCAAGGTATTATGACCAACTGAGAGTTGTTTTATTTTTGTTTAGAATTTTAAAATTTATTCTTGGTTCAAAATCTCTCTTCTTTTTCAAAAATAAAATAAAAAATCCAATTGTATGTTTTCTTTGTTAAACAAGCATCAAAGTTTACGTTTTCTTTATCACAATTTTTAAATGTTTTCAAAAGGGAAGATTTATATCAAAATGACATGGTGAGTGATTGTCTAGGAATAAATATGTAAGTTAAGATAAACAATTTTTTTCTAAGGTTGGGATGTGAATATAGTCCAGTTCCAAGATTTCCACTAGGGAAGGAACCATCCTCAGTCTCAAATAAA
>JARHVA010003539.1:552500-565000 GCA_037957365.1 Torreya grandis | reverse complement strand
TCTTACAATTAATATAACACAACTATTTCACATCATATCCTTCATTTCATTCATTAACACTTATTGATATGGTGTGGTTTGATTTATTTGTTCCTATTAACATTTCACTACACCTTTTATGGTTACTACTATGTATGCTTCTATTTGATATTAGGTCAAAGCATAATAGTGTGTCTTACTTTTTGACATAAAGAGACCACATACACTTCCAATTTATAATCAAAATATCTTGAGTTTGGGTCATTGATATTAATCAAACAAGTGTGTTTTAGATTATATATAAAAATATGTAGTGCATATATATTTTTCTAATTTTTGAAAAAATCATTAACAATTTTTTAGGATTTATTTTTGAAATATTAAAAAAAAAATTATGGTCACCCAGTGGGATGCAATATGATACTTTAAAACTATCATATTCACATATTTCCAACTTACTCCTCTCCCTTCTGGACACTATCACCCAAGGTTATATTTATTAATTGTATGATTAATTATTAATTTTTTATCTGTTTATTGATGTTTTTTAAATTTTTAATAGATTTATTTATTTCACTTATTTAATTTATGTGTATGATTTATTTATTAAGTATTTTAAATTTCTTCATTGTATTATATTAATAAAATTCAATTTGTAAATAATAAATTTATATATTTATCAAAGCCTAAGCATTGACCTCAGAACATATTATTGATTTTTCCATCCATATTTCAATTGTATAAAAAATCATTTATAATGAATTAGAAAAAACCTTATTCTAATCATGAATTTTTAATTGAAAAATACACTTTTATCAATAACGTATTATAAAAACAACAACAATGATTATATAAAAAAACTATGGAAATGTCACACCCTAGAAGGAAAAATAGTGTTGTTAAATAAAAAAGATCTAAAATAGAATTTTAAAAAAAACAATAGTGCCTTTGGTAGCATCAACAAACATGTCAGACTAAGGAGGTGAAGGAGGGGCACTATCCGAATTCCCCCCAAACCACTAGTGCTTGGAGGATATATAGTTTTAGGTATTGGCTCCTGTCCATATTTCTTTTCTTTTATTTAGTATCCTTAACTTGTCGAGAGGAGGAAATAACAAGAGCTATGCAAGCAATTTTTTCATTGGGAGGAACCCCAAAACTATTGCCACCATAGTGCCCAAGTTGGTAAAAAATGCTTCCCCATGGGGAGGTGACAAACACCAGGGTTAAGGATACAACTTTACCTTGTTATTGAGCATCAACACCAAAATCCATTATCCCATACCTAAGAGGGAGGCTGATGGTGAGGAAGATCTAAAGGCTCATGATTGATAGCACATAAAGAACTCCCCCAATGGTTTAGAAGGGTTTGGAAGTGTGCCACCTCTATGTAGACTTTATTTTCCTAGTCTTGAATCTAAATCAAAACATTGGAAATGATATTAACTTTGTTAGTCACCAAAAAATCCTTTTCATAAATTTATTTTAAAAAATAACATAGTTTCTAGATTTCTACATATGAAACATAATATCAACACAAAAAAATGCCTAAAAATGTTATATCTTATAGGTAACATGGTTGATTCCCTATGAATAACCATTTTCTAAGTAAATATCTTTGGAAGAAAGGGTTGAAAAGGGACATGAATCCATTTCCAAGCTAACTAAACATGGGGGACAATTATAAAAAATGCTTTAAAATATCAACTTAATGGTAAGCAGGACAAATAAGGATTGAGACCCCTCGGTGCTTAAGCCAATATCCAATCATTATACCTATACAAATAATGTGCTAAATAATATGGGATTCTTTGGGATCAATGTGGGATTTCTTTATATTTTCAAACTTTCTATCCTAAATGACATATAGAGACCTTAATTTCCATTAGTGGTTGAGGTTTTCACTTTAAATATGTTAAGAAGCTAGGAGATGACACCCAATCTATGACTTGTATTGGTATGAAGGAGTAGTCATATGTCAATATCTCCATCGAAGGACTTTAGTTGAATCACCAATTTTATAGAGGCAATCATCAAGCATGGATTTTTGAGTTTCTTGAATCAATTATACATCCTTAAGTTTAAGTTAGTATGTTTTTTATGTATCCCATGAGTGCCAGCCTCTAAAATATTTAGATAAAATTCCCCAACTGTCTTGATTCCATTTTTTTATAGCTTGAGACTCTTAATCTAGGGAACCATATAAAAAGACACATTGTAAAATTTGAGGATGGGAGACCATCATATGGAATAGGAGTTAACTAAGAGACTATTTATAAAACCATTCCCAATATAGATGAGGTTAGGTTTGAGATTCTCTCACGCTTTTCTTATATTTTTAAACAAAAACATGCTACCCACCTGAATTGGTACATGAGAAAGATAAATAATTTGTAACTCGAGGCCTTTCCTAGCCTTTTGGCCAAGTTGGGTTCCTTAGGTAATGTATTACATTAATATAATCTTTCATGCTTCATTCACATCTAGGCTTTTGATGATCCATTTCATACTTAGAGCATAACCTTAAAGTTTAATGTCAACGATCCCAGGACCCTTAAATTTTCTAGGTCTACATTAAATATCCTATGAAACTCTATAAAAACACTATGACCTTCTAAGTTGGCTTGAAGGAAATACCTCAACAAATTCCCCAATTTAGCATAGGAAAATTTAGAAGGAGCCCAAAATGAATAGTAGTATACATGAGTATCAACTAACACTATGGAGCAAACTTAGAACTTCCCTACCAAGGAAAGAGGATTGGTGTTCTAGTAAGAGATATTTTTCTCAATCCTCTACACAACATAGGGTAAAATCTCAATGGGGGATGTCCTAAATGGAAAATTAATTTCAACAACTTAAATTTTACACTTTTAAAGATACGATTCCATCGATATCCTTCTAGCTAAGGAGGTTTAGGGGAAAGTGATTGCCTATATCATTGAGCCTTTTTCCACTAGATAGAAGAGTTTGATGTTAGAAAAAAATTAAGACATTCTATAGCATTCTTAACTCAATCCTTTTCCTCCAAAAGGGAGAGAAAATCATAATCCACACAATTCCCATTAATGATTTTTTGGTCACACTATGGGAGGGATACATGCCTTTCACCAAGCCTTTAGATGAGTAGTTGTCCAAAGGTAACTAAAAGCTTTTAAATCTAATATATATATATATATATATATATATATATATATATATATATATATATATATATATATATATATTGAGGGAGCCAAGGGACAAACTTGTATTATAGACCTAAAAATATTAATTTTTTTGGATAGCACTCCATTAATAGTAATTTAAGATCAAGCATCCTAAAATAACATGTTAATAGTAAGAAAAAAATGAGGGCCAAAACCTAGAGCTTGTAGCATAGAAATGATAAAGAACCTCAATTCTATCATAAGCTTTCTCAAAGTCAATTTTCACAAACATGGATTTTATACTAGAAACCATGGCCCATTCCATACCTTATCATATTGAAATAACATTGTCCATAATATAATTGTGTTAGATGAACGCAATTTGTTCACTTCTAATAGTGAGGGGAGGAAGATGTCTCAAGTCAATAATAAGGGTTTTGGCAATGATTTTTTATATGGGACATTCAGAAGGTTTATTGTTCTCTAATTCATAATAAGCTCAAGATACATATCCTTCAGGATAAACTTGATGTTGTCTTGATTAATGAGGGTGACCAAGGAATTAGATAAAACAAATTTAGAATAATCTTCATGGAGATCATGATCAACACTTTCCCATAAGACATAATAAAATTCATAGTGGAAATTGTCAATCATGGGTGATTTATTAGAGGTCACTTGTATGATTATGTACTTGAGATTATTCAGAGAAATAGGTCTATCATAGGTAAACCTTTAGGGGTCAGATAACTTGAAGACATTATAAAAGTGTTACTTCATAGATTGTTGAGGAAGGTTGAGTGGAGAAAAACCCCTAGTACTAGTGAATAAAGGCTATAAAATGTCTGGGAGTTTGGAAATCTTGGGATCAACACATTGAATAAATTTAATCAAGTATAGATCTCTTTTGGAATGGATAATGGAAAATAACTCGTTGTTAACCCTATCCCCTATTCTCAATTAATGAATTTGGGCTCAGAGTTGAGCTCCCCAAGCCTTGTATGCTTCATTAGTCTTGAGCTTATGTCTCCATTGATCAGATTGAGCTTGAAGACTGACATTGAGAGGAGCATGATCAAGTTCCTATGAAATCTTATGGAATTCATAGTATGATGTTTTTTGAGCCCATTCCTGAATGATAATCATTTTCTTACAATACAAATGTAAAAAGGTGGTAGTTTGCTTAATGGAATAATCCCACCAATCAATCCACCCTGTGGGTCCTTAAAGTCTACGCACCAGTAGTTTAATCATGCTTAAGATGAGTTATGTTGAGGTGAAACTAAGACTTAAAGGATTCTTCTAAAGAGAAATCCATTCAATGTAGAAAAAAAATGGGGTAGTGTTCCAAGAGAATGACATCATCAATAACTAAAACAAGATAATCCTTAGAGCTAGAGAAGGAGAACTAAACTTGATTTGTGAGTACATCTTGATCTAATATTTTAAAAACTCTATTATGGTATCATTTGAGTTTAGACTAGGTGAACCAAGAAGAAGTTGAATTTATTTTCCTTTGGTGATTAGGGTTGGAGAGACTGAGCTTATTACACATGTATAACCATGACACTCATTCCCCTATGCACTAACACATAAAGAGATTACCTTCCTTATGTTCCTAAGATTCCAAGATTTAAATACCCATAAATCACCTAGTAAGCATAATAGAGTGAGTCTAACAACCAAATTCAAAGCAGGGATATTTCAATGATGTTTTTAGAAGTATACAGGCTGTCCAACCTAAAAAGGTGGTCATCAAAATAAAAAAGGGTCCACATAACCCAATGGGTGAGATCACATCCATAAGACACTATATTATGTGAAATCTCTACATGAGAAACATGATGAAAAATCCACATCCAAGATCATGATTAGAAATTCAATAAATAATACCCATCCAAATTGTATAAGCAACATACTAAAGATGAAAACTAAAAAAATGAACTTATTGTAAACACAATACTTTCATGTTACAAAAATTCTTACAATTATTCCTAATCGTGTATCTACGAGTCAGTTCAGTAATGCCACAAAAATTTCAAGAATAAACTATCATGGAGAAACATATAGGTGCATGTAATTTCCATATTTAAGGTATTTGAGGGATGAAAATTTATTAGAGAAGAAATTATTTATCTAATTGCCTCACATAAAATCACCTATCTTAAAATGTTGGCATTTAAGTTGAACATACTCTCTGTCTTCTAAAAAATAGAGTCTGCGAGACCGTCTAAGAATAGTTTTATGGTAAAAATATAAAACATCATCCTCTATGTCTTTGATAATTACCCTAAAAAGGGGTTATGGTGGTTTGGTAGAGAAACCCTTGGGATTTGAGGTAAAATTTATGGACAATGATTCTAACATGTGAACAAGAAGTGGTGCTACTTTAGTGATGCTTGACATAGCTTGATTGTCCTTAGGGTTAGAGGAGTTGAATCCTGCACCAATTATGGATAGATACACAAAATATTGTGTTTTATATGCACCATGTGAAGTCTACAAAATTTTCCTATTAGTCACAGTGGTCCATACATCCCAAGTGAAACTTGTAGTTCATTTTGTGGGGAATTTTTCTCCTATAGATCCTATTAAGAGTTATCCATTAAAGGGAATTATAAAATCATATGGTCCAAGTATTTGTATAAAAAATAGGTAATAAGGAGGTTAATGTAAGTCACATGCTATGAAAAAAGGTTTTTGCCAATATATATGTCAATTATTTCCTTCAAATCCTTGGCCAGGTCAATTTATACACAAAATCATTTTTATAATGAGCCACATATAAATTTGGGGTGATAATGACAAATGAACCACCTGAAGGGTTTAAATAATTGGTCAACCAAGCCCCAAAGTAGCATGGGAAGACATGAGAACTCAACCTAGATTGGGATCTAAAGTTTGGCTTGCTAGGAGACTTGGAAGTCCCTAGTCTAATGGAAAAACCCACTAAAGTATTTTGAATGATCTAGGGCCCATGGTTGAAAATAAACCTATACTGGTCAACCTTATCAAAGTGAAAAAGGAAAAAACCTTTAATCATATTCTACACCCCTTAAAGCTTAAAATCATGGGGTTACCAATGGTATTGAACCCGTTGCTTGATTAAGCTCTTAGGGATCACTCAGACCACAAAGTAACCTAAAAGAGTGAAGGATTATTCAACTTCAATTTTAGTAATGAAAATAAACCCATTTTTTACTAAGTAGTCACAAATTTTAGGTTAAAAATCTCAACAACCTAACTCTTTCATTATATATTTTGTCTCCTTTTATTTTGCATGTTCTTATTAGAAATGTATTTTCTTATATTCTTATTAACTCGTTATAGTTACTACTGGACATTAATAATATATTAATATCATTTTATAATTTTTTAAACTACTCTTATACACTTATAAGAGGTTATCTTCATATTTTAGAAGTAATAAAACTTTATTTTAAGGATTAATAACATAATTTTTCAATTCATTTCACTAAGTGGGTTAAAGCTATACCCCTCATGTGATTGAAAAGTAAATTTCCAAGTTCATTTTCAACCATCTCATCTACCGCTATGGTATCCTTTTCAACATTATATATAATAATGAGGATCATTCAAAAACAAGGATGTCGACCAACTATGTACTGAATACAACATCACACAATATTTTTCTATGGCATATTACCTCCAAGGTAATGATCAGGCCGAGGCATCCAAAAAAATAATTATCAATATTCTCAAAAATATTGTCAATAATGCTAGTCATGATTGACACCTTCAAATATTCTACACCTTTTGGGCATACCATTCCAATCATCATACCCCCATTAGAGCCACTCCCTATTCACTTGTTTATGGTACATAATCTATCCTTCCCATTGAGGTCAAGCTGCGTTCACTACACATCTCTTTCACGCATACCTTAGATGATCATGACTATCGAGTAGCTCACCTACAAGAGCTAGACCTACTTGATGAAAAACACACAACTACACTCAATAATATTTAAGCATATCAAAATTGACTCAAAGGCCACTATAATAGGCATGTCAAACATAGAATATCTGAACTTGGTGATCTTGTTATTAAAGAAAAATAAAATAATACCACGATCGAGAAGAAAGATAAGGGCAAATTCAAACCAAATTGGATAGGGCCTTTCATCATTAATACATATTATAGATGAGGAACATACAGGCTCACCACACTAGGTGGAAATGAACTTCCTAAGGTGATGAATATTATTCACTACAAGTGATACTATGCTTGACCACTATGGTGTATTGTCTATAAGGACCATTTTAGTTGTGCCACTTTATCACTATTTTTATTAGTATGATTATCATTCTTATCACTCCTTTTAGCCTATTAATTATCCATTTACCATTCCATTATATCAACCCAATGTATTTAGCATCTTATTTTTACCTATCCCGTTTGGCCTTGGTTTTGAAATCACTTGCACATATTTAGCATCAATGAATCTGATCAATTTCGATAGTTATTTCAAGTATTTTGGAGTAGTATGATAGAAGTTAAGGTAGTTTCATCCTTTGTTTGATTATTCCTTTCTTGTCACTAATCTTGCTACTAGTTATGACCACCTATGGGAAAACTAGGGGCAACACTTGTTTATTGTGACTTGACCATACCAACTTGCTATTTCCTAGGCCATATTATGCCTTTATACAAACTATGCCTATTTTTTTTGAATTAGTTGTTACAATAGTCAAGTTCTTCCATTGAAGGGTGACACTACAATGGCTAGAGGTCCTACTCTGGGACTATGTAGGTTGTGCTCAATACTTTTTGAGGTCAACTCAGTCACCCTTTCTAAGCCATGCTCTCACTATTTTATGAGAAACCTAAGCCATGCTCTCACCATTTTGTGAGCTTGAACTGTTTTAGTGTCTCATCATTCTTGATCAAGTTGAGATACTCCAAAATTCTAAAAACACTTGTAAAACCATTAGAAAAGTCCAAAAACATTGACCTCTTATTTGCCTTAAGGATTTTGGGAACCCTTACTAATTCATAAAAAAATCACTCATTCCTTAGTTTCCCCATCCTTTTTTGCCTTTTATCCCACACACTTACCATTTTTCAAGACCATTCCTATTCTTCTATTACATCCATTATACTATTTTCATCAATTATAATTTTCTTCCTATTCCTTGGGAGAATTACATTTGGCTTAAAGTTTTTGTTAGATAATACATTAATAGAACTATGTAGGAAACGTTCACTTACCTAGTGCATATGGAGATAGCTCAACCACCCCTTCCTTTTCTTCTATTCCCCCATTCTACTAGTTTGTTAAGTTGTCACCTATTTTCTAGGGTCAATGTTCATATGGCTTAAACTAGATTGTTTATTTCTTTGTTGTTTTATTTGTATGCCTATTTGTTTGCTTTTAGTACTATTGCCTTGATTTATTCTAAGGGCAATCATTGGGTGATTCCTTGCCTACACTAAAAATTGAATCCATCCATATTCATACATCTACATTAGAATTATGGTTTCTATCATTAGTGAATTGATTTCTATTGAGTATTAGATTTTGAGAGTCAGTCTTTATGAATATTTTGGCCAAGTACTCATGATGTTCTACCATGATGCCTACTAACACATGTTATAGTAAACCTCAACTTCAAGAAGTTTATTTAGAATTGATAATATTGACATCTCTTTGGCACTGGCATCCTAATTCAACCCAAATCATATACCAAATATAATAATTGAAGAACAAAAGAATTTCAAACTTTATTTAGTTTGAATGAGCATCTCCATACTAGTAGGTTGTTCTAATTCATCCTTAACCTCAGTGTTATGTTACCATCATCATTATCCAATCAATCATATTTCCCATAATCAGGGTCCAATGATTATAATCACCTATAGATAAATCATTGCATACCATTCCAGCTGTATTTCTCAATGATTATAACTACCTTTGGGAGAATCATTGTGTTGTCACCACTTTACTTTTTTTACCCATACAAGGGCATGTTGTTATCTTGTTTGTTTGTCCTAACTAGGGCAGCTCCATCTTCTCGGTGATTATAACTACATTTAGATAAATCATTACATTTTCATGCCATGTTGCCACTATCGGGGTACAATTCTTATAACCACCTTTGGGCAAACCATTGTACACCATCCTGCTTGCATTATCAATGATTTTGACTACTTTTTCAATATCATTATGTTTTTACCCCATCATCTTCCTTTCTTTGACCCCCTCATTTCAATTCTTTCTTTTCGAGGGACCATTTACTGACACCTACTTGTGACAACAATTCCCTTGAGGGGGAATCATATAGTTAGTTCATCATCGTTGAAGTTGTAAGCATACATGACCTTTTTATTCTTTGAGAAGATGTTACTATGCTTACAGCTCGCAAATAAAGGTTGTGCACATTATGATCTTGCTCTTGATGGCATCCTTAAATGAATGGACACTCAGTCACTTTTTTATACTACAAGTAATGATTACAATTATTGGGCCCATGATGACTATGACCTCATTGGAAGAGTGTACAGTGCCATTGGTAGTTGTGAGAACAGTCTGCAATAGTATCATAAATGCCACATATTTTTTCACCTTATTACTAGTTAAATCATGAGAGGACCAATTATGGATGCACTATTATAAATAATTGATGAAGCTCCTCAATTTCACAAAAAAATGGAAGTTCATAACTTTATCTAGTAACTTGAAGACTTCTATAACTATAATAATGATCATATGCATTCCTTGGTTCACCTTTTTGATAACACAACCGCAAAGTACTTTTTGATTTGTAATATTTGCCACACTATTTGGGATGATAGAGTGCCTGCAATACTTTGGGCTTACTAAAAAACCTATAAGCACCTTAACAAGAACACACTGTTCAATCTGGTGTATGACATATAAGTAGTTCTTCTAGTTGAATTCTTGGTACCATCTCTTCATTTTATGCACATTGGATAATTAGATGATGAGTTGTCATTATAAGCACATTTGGATGCTTTATTGAAATTGGATGAAGGCCATTTCCTTGCTCATTGGAGTCAAGATGTGGATAAATGAAGACAAAAGGCATGGCATTTACCTACTGGGGCTTGTCATTTACAAAGTGTGGATGGACAAATTCTTTGTAGACATTATAATGGTAGCTGACTACAACCATATTTCTTTACTTAAAAGTATAAATTTGTAATAATAAGGATTATGTCATTAGTTTAGGATTTGTTATTTTCAATAAAGTACTGCCTTAGTTGCACATGTTATTTCTTTTATAAAGTGGTATTTTATTTATTTTACTTATAATTTCATGGAGGACTACGATGCAATTTTTGTGTGGGGTAAGAGGTAATACATGTATTCATGTTGGGTAGCGTTCATGTGAGTACTATAAGGATGCACACACAAGTTTAGGATAAAAAGATTCCTGACAATAGTATGAATATTAAAAAAATTAAATAGTTGGATTTCACTCTAAAGAAAAATATGAGACAAGATATGTCATTAATATAAAAGGAGAATTGGTTGTGATAAGTGTGCCAACATTGTGTCATGATGATACTATTAAATGCATTTACAATGAGAAGTGATGGGAAAAGAATGATGGCCATTAAACACGTATTAATTACAATAAGTGATGGTAAAAAATAAGGGGGTAGTAAATACAAGTTACCCCCTTGAGCCTATAAAAAGGACTTAAGAACTCATTTTAACCTTTACCTTTTCTTTCATTTGAGTTTTACTAAACTGAAGAGTGAATTAAGTCCAAGTGATTAAAAAATAAGTGTAAGTCCAAAACATCAAATTCCTATTCATAGCTATTGAGAAGGATATTAACTAAGTAATCAAACACAAAATTACCTTAAAATTATGACAAAGAAAATGGTAGTTATAGTGTGTAGAGATAGATGTCTGCCATCAAAGGCAGTCAAAGTATTAAAAGTTGAGTCACTTCCACTATAAATAGGTATTACTTTGGGAACATTAGATGACCATGCCTCAACCTTTGAGATCCATAGAGAGTGATGAAGATTAATAAGAAGGCCTTAAGAAGTGATCCATTACCAACCATACTAGAAGAGGAAGTACCACGTGTTGGGGGGAAGCAATATTGATTAGAGAAGAAACACCTAAGGAAAAAGGACAACATGTGGAAGGTGAGAATCCAAGATGGCATGCGAGACAAAGAAGGCAAAATTACCTCCACCCTCATCATTGATAATAAAAGAGATGAAATACCCAAAAATAGTTCTACACACAAAAAATTGGGTGTCAAAAGTACCCTCCTATACCATCTTTGATTATGACCACTGTCAACTAGGAAATGAGGTTAAATTGTAGAATGAATATCAGGTTGAATGCCACAAAACCAAAAAAAAAATTGGTGTATGACCTTAAAATCTTTAATGACTTGGAATCTATAGGCCTATTGTAGTTGTTTAACCTTCCATTTTTTGGAAAATTGGTTGAAGCAATAAAATTTCTACTCTCACATGTCTATGAGGACAATATCTATTTTACTGGGCATAACATAAATATTACACCTAAAAGAGTAAACAAGGTGTCAAGATTATAATGTTCTGACGTAGACAAAGAATTTGACTTGATAGACTCAAAAGAAATAGATAAAATAATAATGATGCTCATGTATTAGAAGTAGGGCCATGCCATGCACATTAATAACCTGTAAGATCCTACACTTTGAGTAGCCACACACATTATCATGATGAAGATTAACAACACCGATCATTGGAAAGAGGTGGACATGGCTCACCTCTACATCACCCACCAGGTGACTAAGGGATTAAAGTACAATTGGGTAATGTATTTTACCAAGAAAATCATAGAGGATACTGAGAAGACCCATTAGATACCAGGCCATAAGTTTCATCAGAGTTATTTTTATTATTAATGGTGTTTGATGATATTGGTGTATTGGACTACACCTATGGTGAATTGAAGTGGGATTACCCATTAGAACACAAGTCCCTTGCAGAGCACTATAACGTGTTCATGTGCCCTGATCATATCACTCCAACATACAAAATCAAGATGATGTCATGATATGATGACATGAAGGAGGATTTTGGGAATGAATGGCTCATTCTTGTAATTCCCAAAATTTTACCTAGATAAAACCCATAAAAACACTTATATATATATATATACATATATATATATATATATATATATATACATATATATATATATATATATATACATATATATATATATATACACACACATATATATATATATACATATATATATATATATATATACATATATATATATATATACATATATATATATATATATATATATACACACACACACATATATATATATATATACACACACATATATATATATATATATAT
>JARHVA010003539.1:485000-547500 GCA_037957365.1 Torreya grandis | reverse complement strand
AACCTCATAGAGGTTAGCATAAGTTTCAAGCAAGTTAATTAGGAAAGAGGATTAGGATAAAACATCCTAATGAATGATATTAAAAGTAGGAATAAAAGACAAAAATAATTTGATTAATAATTTAAAACAAAATGATTGGTATAAGGTTAATGGTTGGGCTGATTCAATGGTGCATATGGTCCATCAAGGCATGCCTAAGTACCTCATAATCCTACCGTTGGTCCCTTGGAATCTGCACACTCAATAAAACATCAAATACATCAAAGAAAATAATTGATATCAAAATTATATGCACACACATATATAATACAATTATTAATATAAGAATTTCACAACATCGAATCATAATCTTTGGTTAGTCTAATATAATCAATTATAGGTTGAAATGAATCATCATGTTACTCAACATCAAGATATAAATAAAACATATATCAACTCAGGGTAATTACACTAATTAATCATGCATCTAATTAAATTTTACCATGTACACACCTAAATCTAGCCATTGATAACCTCCAACCAGGGTTTTGATGAATTTCAACCAAAGTGCATAATTTGGCCTAAAAACACAAACATATTAAAAGATTTGAAATTGATATATTCAAGTGCTGATTTTTGCCAGGATATCCTTAAATGGGGCAATATAATTATGGGCAAACTAACTTTAATTAGATCATTTCAAGTCAAAATACCAATTTTGCATAAGGGTGCTTTGGGTTGCTCTTTTCTATCAAATCTTTTTCACAAGACATGTGCCTTTGTTATTTTGTGTTGAAAACATCCTAAATGGGATAACAGATCCAACGCATCTAACATTGACTTCTAATTCCAAGCCAATAAAATTTTGGACCAATAATAGGACATTCTGATCAATTTGAATAATTTGTACATAAAGAGACAAGGTTTGCATCAAAGTGCCTAATCATGCTTAGAGATAATTAATCAAAGTTAAGGCCTTAAGTTAATTTTCCATGGAAACTTATTGAATACTTATATTTAGAAATGATTATTGAATATCTACATCATTAGGTGACCTCATTCCTTGGGAAGGCATCCTTAGGCTATTAATGCTACAAATATCTGAATCAAGCCACCCCATGCCTCATTAAAGCTCTCCCATGGCTAGTTAATGCCCCTCTATCCCAAATATTTATGAGCCTATTTATGAATTTTAATTTTAAAATTGGATTAATCCTTAGCCACATATCTCAATCTTGAGATGGATGGTTCAGGTTGATTCTATCCATTTGCAAAAATCTGTAAATGGGAGGCCTTGTCATATGAATTTTAAGCTTAATTTTTGTAAAGTTATAATGTATAATTGATTCTCAAGCCTCATGTAAATTAGTGTTATGATGCCAAAATATTGATCCAAGCTAAAGCCAAGCAAGGTGCCAAGGAGAGATGGAGGTAGCTAACCTTCCATTGATGCAGATTTCATGAGCACAAACAAGGCAAGCCACTACAATAAGCATTTGAAGCATCCAATGAAGGTGAAGGATTCTTGTTTTTTATTAATTTTTAGTTGTTCTTCTCATTTGTTTTTTTATCAAGCTAACCCTAATAACTAGGCATGAAGGTGTTAGTTTAGTGTTCTTTTGATTTGATTTATTCCACTAATACAATACTAATCTCCCCTTCATCATCAAATTTTTAGTTCACATACTAAACTAGATATTAAGGTACATAATGATAATATTATATAGTCCCCTACATATCCATTGAAATTACAAATATACCAAAACATATAATATGAAATATTACTATAATTAGGATAACATCAAAAATCACACATATAAGGGTCACCACAAACAATAAATAGATCAAGATGACTAGATACACATGATTGATACAAGGGGTATTATATTGTCCCTCTCTTATAAAAAATTGTCCTCGATGCATCAAATCAACTCAAGGGATAGAAGAACCACACACTTCATAGATACAACAATTTTTATCACATATGTTTTAAATTTCTAGAGGGTCATCAACAAATTTTTAATGTCCTTGTGCTTATTTATTTATTCTCAATAATTTATCTTATTTAAGTCTTATAATTATCAACATATTTTATTATAGTGAAATTGATTTCTTGTAATTAATTTTTTTTTATGTTAATAATTAACATTAATCTCCTTAAGACATAACCCATAGTGACCAATAGAAATCTATCTCAAACAAATGGGATCCAAGGTATTTTAAATCACTATCATCCCATCGCCAATCTATCCTAAACAATACTAGGTAATGCTAGGCAATACTATCCAATACTAACAACCACTATCTGTCATGAATCAACTGATATCAACACTGATGTTGTCAAAACATTTGAAGTAGTCTGTGTATAATTATCAATCTTGTGTAAGGTCGTATAGAGCAAGCTATGTGTTATCCCATGGTTAATAAACAAGATAATGAACAAGTATCAAATTATGGCATAATCATATAGAACATTACCAAGTAATGCTAAATAATAATAATGATAATATCAACTTCAATCAAAATAGAGTAATAATAGTGTTAAAATACCCAAGTAATCACTATGATGTAAAAATACCTTCTTAGACCTCTTAATAAATAATTAAGCATAAACTATGGACAAATCATGTATAATATCACACAACCTCCTTAGGCCTCCCAATAAATAATCAAGCATAAGCTATGGCCAAATCATATATAAGATCATACAACCTCCTTAAGCCTCCCAATAAATAATAAAGTATAAGTTATGGCCAAATCATGTATAAGATCATACAACCTCCTTAGGCTTCCCAATTAATAATGAAGTATAATCTATGTCTAAATCATGTATAAGATTATACAACCTCCTTAAACCTCCTAAAAGTAGGATAACAAGTGATTTAGCTAAATATTATATAAAATCACCATGTCTGGTGGGTGGGAGGATGACTCAAGACTTAAACTCACAAGCTAGCTCATCACACCCTCTAGCTATATTCCAAGTTACTTATTCTCCCCCATACATGTAATAGGCGTATAAATTTTACATCATGACACTCATAAAACCAACATTCAAACATAAAAATAAAATCTCACCAACTTAATCCACTAACAAATCAAATGCCAAATGACCCTTAAAAAAATAGATATCTCAAGAAAACCAAATATCCATAATCATAAAAAATATGTAATAAGATGAGATTCAAATGTTCATAAAAAAATGAAATTTCAATCAAAGTAATTCAAAACCATCTGAATATCTATGTAAAATAAAATTTAGATTCAAGAGAACAAAAGTGATGATTTAAAAAAAACAACATAAAATAATAAGCAACTTAAAATAAAATAGAACATAACAATCTCACAAAAGTACACATCATGACACTATGTGGCTAAAAAAGCCACCCAAGGGGAGAAAAAATAATATAAGCCTCAATTACTTCCTAGAGGTAAGAGTAAAACATCAATCTTTCCATATGTCTCCCAAAGGTTCACATGGCTGCATCAAGGATAAATCACGAAGGTTATTTTTTTGGCAACCACTAAGGGGTGGGTGAAGGAACATATCATTTATATAGTGACCATTATGCATGAAGATCCCTTGGTGTCTAAGACACTCATGGTGCACACATATAAATTAATCAGACAACAACCTCGTACAAAGCAGAAAAGTGAGTTTTTAGCTTATGAGAAACTCCACTTCCTATCTCATAACCCAGTCTAGACTAATATAAAAATAGTTATACTCCACCCTCAAACCCCATATTTACATTAGTACCCAGATATTAGAGTAATGGTGTAGGGTTACACAACACAAACCACTACTATAAGGTAACAATTTCTACTTACACAATATATGTTTACATGAACAAAGTTATTTAACACGACATTTTCATGAATGAAAGTTACACATAAGGTTATTCACAACATATTCACATTCAAAGTAGAATAATTTGGGCTTAATTAACACAATAACATATTGGGGTCATGACATACACAATATAAGATCACATAACATAATTGTTTACATAGAGAGAATCCATTATTTTTAGGGTTTGTTACATATACAAGATGCAGGAGTTCACATAATGTTTTACAATTACACATGTACATAACAAATACAAAGGTTATAGTTACACATGTTACTTTTAAGATAACCATTTTCATGAATTTACAATCACAACATAATTTTATAATTCACTGGTATCACATAGAGGGTAAGGTATCTCAATATCCACATCAACAATCCTAACATCCTCCATATCCTAACTATCATAGAATACAACACTGTTAATGTCAAAATAAGAACCATCATGGTCCAATATATCTGCCACCTATCACCAACCATAACTGTATGAAACTGAATATGATGATCCTCCCATCCCTGACATAACTATCTTTGACAAAGGAGTATCAAGGTATTATGACCAACTAAGAGTTGTTTTATTTTTGTTTAGAATTTTAGAATTTATTCTTGGTTCAAAATCTCTCTTCTTTTTCAAAAATAAAAGAAAAAATCCAACTACACATTTTTTTTCTTAAACAAGCATCAAAGTTTAAGTTCTCTTTATCAAAAATTTTAAATGTTTTCAAAAGGGAAGATTTATATCAAAATGCCATGGTAAGTGATTATCTAGGAATAAATATGTAAGTTAAGATAAACAATTTTGTTCTAAGGTTGGGATGTGAATATAGTCCAGTTCCAAGATTTCCACTAGGGAAGGAACCATCCTTAGTCTCAAATAAGATTAATAAATTTAGGATCCATAATTGAGTGGTATATAACTTGTCAACATAAGTTAACATAGGTTTAATTAATCCATTTTCAAAGACTAAGATGGCTCTACAAGTCATAAGCTCCACTTAGAATAACATTCATACATATCATTACTATTTTTGAAAGGTTCACAACATAGTTTCATAAAAAACAAAATAAAAATGAAAGGTTACCAACGATGCAATAAGAATAAGTACATAATATCTTATTAAATCATTGATTAATTTATACTTATAAGAGATAAAATTAATTTATCCATTTAGTAAAATTCCATAAATTTTATAAATAAAAAAATGGAACTATTGTTACTACCTTTATCTTAATAGAGCAAAGTTATCTAAGAGACCATAATTGACTATGTTGTATGCAAATTAGAGCTTAGATAAAGATGATAATTAATTTTTTAAATAAATAGACCAACACCTCATGACTCATATAAGTTGTGATCATGTAATAGAAATATTATAAATCTCACAAGATTACTTATACAAATAACCATTACACTTATTAAAGTTACTTATTACTTCCTCATTAAAATGAAATTAGTCTTTATAACATGCTAACAATGCCACAATTTTAGGATAGATAATTTAATGGAGAATACATTCTTATCACAAATATCCATATATATAAAAGGTTACCATTAAATATTCATAAAATCATGTCATTGAAATGTAATTTTCCCACTCTAACCTCAACATTCACAATAGAGATAATGTGCTCTTTTAATTCTTAATCACGGTAAATAATTAGTTTGAATGTTGTCAACCAAATCAAGGCACACATAAAAAAAACTTACAACATTTCATATATTCATATCATAGTAAATAATAGTAAAATATCTCTATGGAAAGTATTTTGACCATGCAACTAAGGTTTATTGAAAACAAAAATTCTACTTTACTTCTAGAACAGGGTTATATATACTAAAATATTAAAAAATGTTTTATGATAGAGATATTTCAAAAGTAAATATAAAAAAAAATCATAGTCATATCATATCATCATTAATATGCAATCCTATATAGGTAAATATATTACACACTAGATATAATAATTTTTTTTAATTTGGAGTTATAACCATGTCTACGAAGTTCTCAATTCAAAATTCAAATAAAATTCACTCAAACACCAACATGGTCACATATTTCAAATTAAGATCTCAGTTCTATCTGAGTGTAAAAAGGTAATAAATAAAGTAAGAGTAAAATGATTTAAGTTCTTATTTAGAATAAATCTAAAGAAAGTGATGATATGTTTCACAATTTCGTTAGCAATTACCACGTATAACCCCCAAAGCTCCTAATGTTGAACTCAGGCTTTGATATCAAAATGTAATGCCCAAAATTTTACCTAGATAAAACCCATAAAAATAATTATATCTTCCATCTTACCATATCTTCATTGCCTTGTTGGAGGCTAAAAATGTAAATGTTCTATAAACAATGAACTTTTCTTTCACAACTTTGTGCTCTCATGTTTCCTTCCATTTTTTTGCCCATTAAAGTTTCTTTTTCCATATTCTCATATATTCATTATATTTTTGGAGGCTAAAAATATAGATTTTATAGATACAATGAACTTTACTTTCACAACTTTGTGCCCTTGTGTTTCCTTTCATCTACATGATGATTAAAGTTTCTTGTATTTTGTAAAAACTATTAGTAATTTTCTCTTACAATTAATATAACAAAACTATTTCACATCATATCCTTCATTTCATTCATTGGCACTTATTGATATGGTGTGGTTTGAGTTATTTGTTCCTATCAACATTTCACTACACCTTTTGTGGTTACTACTACGTATGCTTCTATTTGATATCAGGTCAAAGGATAATAGTGTGTCTTACTTTTTGACATAAAAAGGCCACATACACTTCCAATTTATAATCAAAATATCTTGAGTTTGGGTCATTAATATTAATCAAACAAGTGTTATATAAAGATATGTAGTGCATATATATTTTTCTATTTTTAAAAAAAATCATTAACAATTTTTTAGGATTTATTTTTGAAATATTAAAAAAAAAATTATGGTCACCTAGTGGGATGCAATATGATACTTTAAAACTATCATATTCACATATTTCCAACTTACTCCTCTCCCTTCTAGCCACTATCACCCAAGGTTATATTTATTAATTGTATTATTAATTATTAAGTTTTTATTTGTTTATTGATGTTTTAAAAACTTTTTATAGATTTATTTATTTCACTTATTTATTTAATTTATGTGTATCATTTATTTATTAAGTATTTTACATTTCTTCATTGTATTATATTACTAAAATTCAATTTGTAAATGATAAATTTATATTTATCAAAGCCTAAGCATTGACCTTAGAACATATTATTGATTTTTCCATCCATATTTCAATTGTATAAAAAATCATTTACAATGAATTGGAAAAAAGCTTTTGCAAATCATGATTTTTTAATTGAAAAATACACTTTTATCAATAATGCAGTATAAAAACAACAACAATGATTGTATATCCCTAGAAAGAAAAATACACATCAAGGCAAGCCCCATGAGAGTAGTCATATCAAAGCATCAAAACATAAGTTGTATTGAAATATTTTTAAGTGTTGTTCAATTAAAAATACCCAAAATAGAATTAAAAAATAAAAAACACTAGGGACTTTGGTAACATCAACAAACATGTCAGAATAAGGAGGTGAAGGAGGGGCACTATCTGAATTCCCCCAAGCCACTAGTGCTTGGAGGATCTGTAGTGTTAGGTATGTGCTCTTGTTTGTATTTATTTTATTTTATTTAGTATCCTTAACTTGTCAAGAGGAGGAAATAGCAAGAGCTATGCAAGCAATTTTTTCATTGGGAGGAACCCCAAAACTGTTACCTCCATAGTGCCCAAGTTGGTCAAAAATGCTTCCCCATGGGTAGGTGACAAAAACCAGGGGTAAGGATACAAATCCACGTAGTTATTGAGCATCAACACCAAAATCCATTATCTCATACCTAAGAGGGAGGCTGATGGTGAGGAAGATATAAAGGCTCATGATTGATAGCACATAGAGAACTCCCCCAATGGTTTAGAAGGGTTTGGAAGCATGCCACCTCTATGTAGACTTTATTTGCCTAGAAATGAATCTAAATCAAAACATTGGAAATGATAGTAACTTTTTTAGTCAGCAAAAAATTATTTTCATAACTTTATTTTTTAAAATAACATAGTTTCTAAATTTCTATATATGAAACATAATATCAACACATTAAAAATGCCTAAAAATGTTATATCTTATAGGTAACATGGTTCAGTCCCTATGAATAACCATTTTCCAGGTAAATATTTTTGGAAGAAAGGGTTGAAAAGGGACATGAATCCATTTCCAAGCTAACTGAACATGGGGGAAAATTATAAAAAATGCTTTAAAATATCAACTTAATGGCAATCAGGGCAAATAAGGTTTGAGACCCCTAGGTGCTTAAGCCGATCTCCAATCATTAGACCTTTACAAATAATGTGCCAAATAAAATGAGCTTTGTTGGGTTCAATGTGGGGTTTCTTTATATTTTCAAACCTTTTAGCCTAAACGACATCTAGAAACCTTAATTTCCATTAGCGGTTGAGGTTTTCACTTTAAATATGTTGTAGAGCTAGGAGATGATACCCAATCTATGACTTGTATTGGTATGAAGGAGTAGTCATATTCTAGTATCTCCATCGAAGGACTTTAGTTGAATCACCAATTTTATAGAGGCAATCATCAAGCATGGAATTTTGAGTTTCTTGACTCAATTATACATCCTCAAGTTTGAGTTAATATTTTTTTATGTATCCCATGAGTGCCAGCCTCTAAAATATTTAGATAAAATTCTCCAATTGTCTTGATTCCATTTTTTTATAGCTTAAGACTCTTAATCTAGGGAACCATATAAAAAGGCACATTGTAAAATTTGCAGATGGGAGACCATTAAATGGAATGGGAATTAACTGAGAGACTATTTATAAAACCATTCCCAATCTAGATGAGGTTAGGTTTGAGATTCTCTCACGCTTTTCATATGTTTTTAACAAAAAATGTGCTACCCACCTGAATTGGTACATGAGAAAGATAAATAATTTGTAACTCGAGACCTTTCCTAGCCTTTTGGCCAAGTTGGGTTCCTTAGGTAATGCATTAAATTAATAGAACCTTTCATGCTTCATTCACATCTAGGCTTTTTATGATCCATTTCATACTTAGAGCATAACCTTAAAGTTTAATGTTAACGATCCTAGGGCCCTTAAATTTTCTAGGTCTACATTAAATATCCTATGAAACTCTATAGAAACACTATGACCTTATGAGTTGGCCTGAAGGAAATACCTCAACAAATTCTCCAATTTAACATAGGAAAATTTAGAAGGAGCCCAAAATGAATAGTAGTATACATGAGTATCAACTAACACTATGGAGCAAAGTTAGAACTTCCCTACCATGGAAAGAGGATTGGTGTTCTAGTAGGAGATATTTTTCTAAATCCTCTACACAACATAGGATAAAATCTCAAAGGGGGATGTCCTAAAGGAAAAAGTAATCCCCATAACTTAAATTTTACACTTTTAAAGATACAATTCCATCGATATCCTTCTAGCTAAGGAGGTTTAGGGGAAAGTGATTGCCTATATCATTGAGCCTTTTTCCACTATGCCAATAAAATATTAAGACATTCCATAGCATTATTAATTGAATCCCCTTCCTCTAAAGGGGTGAGAAAATCATAATCCACAAAATTCCCATTGATGATTTTTTGGTCACACTAGGGGAGGGATACATGCCTTTCACCAAGCCTTTAGATGACTAGTTGTCCAAAGGTAACAAAAACCTTATAAATCTAACATATATATTGAGGGAGCCAAGGGACAAGCTTGTCTTATAGACCTAAAAATCTCAATTTTTTTGGATTGCATTCCATTAATAGTAATGCAAGATCAAACATCATAAAATAACATGTTAATAGTAAGAAAAAAATGAGGGCCAAAACCTAGAGCTTGTAGCATATAAATGATAAAGGACCTCAATTCTATCATAGGCTTTCTCAAAGTCAATTTTCACAAACATGGATTTTATAATAGAAACCATGGCCCATTCCATACCTTATCATATTGAAATAACATTGTCCATAATATAATTGTGTTAGATGAACCCAATTTGTTCACTTCTAATAGTGAGGGGTGGAAGATGTCTCAAGTCGAGAATAAGGGTTTTGGCAATGATTTTTTATATGATACATTCAGAAGGTTTATTGATCTCTAATTCATAATAAGATAAATATATATAGCCTTCAGGATGAACTTAATGTTATCTTGATTAGTGAGGGTACCTAGGGAATTAGATAAAACAACTTTAGAATAAACTTTATGGAGATCATGATCAACACTATCCCATAAGACCTAATAAAATTCATAGTGGAAATTGTCAATCATGTGTGATTTATTAGAGGCCACTTGCATGGCTATGCCCTTGAGATTATTCAGAGAAATAAGTCTATCATAGGTAAATATTTAGGGTTCAGACAACTTGAAGACATTATAAAAGTGTTGCTTCATAGATTGTAGAGGAAGGTTGAGTGGAGAAAAACCCTTAGTAGTGGTGAATAAAGGATATAAAATGTTTGGGAGTTTGGAAATCTTGGGATCAACACATTGAATAAATTTAATCTACTCTAGATCTTATTTGGAATGGATAAGGAAAAATAATCCTTTGGTAAACCTATCCCCTATTCTCAATCAATGAATTTGGGCTTAGAGTTGAGCTCCCAGAGCCTTGTATGCTTCCTTAATCTTGAGATTATGTCTCCATTGATCAAATTGAGCTTTAAGACTGACATTGAGAGGAGCACGATCAAGTTCCTGTGAAATCCTATGGAATTCATAGTATGATGTTTTTTGAGCCCATTCTTGAACGATAATCATTTTATTACCATACAAATGTAAAAGGTGGTAGTTTGTTTAATGGCATAATCCCACCAATCAATCCACCCCATGGGTGCTTAAGGTCTATGCATCAGTAGTTTAGTCATGCTTAAGATGAGTTATGTTGAGGTGGAATAAGACTTAAAGGATTTTTTTAAAGAGAAATCCATTCAATGTAGAAGCATATGGGGTAGTGTTCCAAGAGAATGACATCATCAATAACTGAAACAAGATAATCTTTAGAGCTAAAGAAGGAGAAATAAACTTGCTTTGTGAGTACATATTGATCTAATATTTTAACAACTCTATTGTGGTATCATTTGAGTTTAGATGAAGTGAACCAAGAAGAATTTGTCTTTATTTTTGGTGATTAGGGTTAGAGAGACGGAGCTTATTACACATGTAGAATCATGCCTCTCACTCCCCTATGCACTAACACATAAATAGATTACCTTCCTTCTCTTTCTAAGATTCCAAGATTTAAATACCCATAAATCTCCTAGTGAGCATCATAGAGTGAGTCTAACAACCAAATCCAAATCAGGGATATTTCAATGATGTTTTTAGGAGTATACAAGCTGTCCAACCCAAAAAGCTAGTCATCAAAATAAAAAAGGGTCCACATAACCTAATGGGTGAGATCACATCCATAAGATGTTATATTATGTGAAAGCTTGACATGAGAAACATGATGAAAAATACACATCCAAGATCATGATTAGAAAATCAATAAAGAGCACCCGACTAAATTGTATAAACAACATACTGAAGATGAAAACTAAAAAAATGAACTGTTTGTAAACACAATACTTTCATGTTACAAAAAATCTTATAATTATTCCTAATAGTGTATCTATGAGTCAGTTCAGTAAGGCCACAAAAATTTCAAGAATAAACTATCATGGAGAAACATATAGGTGCATGTAATTTCCATATTCAAGGTATTTAAGGGATGAAAACTTATTAGAGAATAAATTATTTATCTAATTGCCTCACATAAAATCACCTCTTTTAAAATGTTGGCATTTAGCTTGAACATACTCTCTATCTTCTAAAAAATAGAGTCTATGAGACCATCTAAAAATAGTTTTATGGTAAAAATATAAAACATCATCCTCTATGTCTTTGCTAGTTACCCTTAAAAGGGGTTATGATGGTTTGGGAGAGAAACACTTGGGATTTGAGGTAAAATTTATGGACATTGATTATAACATGTGAACAAGAAGCAGTGTTACCTTGGTGATGCTTGACATAGCTTGATTGTCCTTAGGGTTAGAGGAGTTGACTCCTACACCAATTATGGATAGATACACAATATATTATGTTCTATATGCACCATGTGAAGTCTACAAAATTTTCCTATTAGTCATAGTGGTCCATACATCCTAAGTGAAACTTGTAGTTCATTTTGTGGGGAGTTTTTCTCCTATAGATCCTATTAAGAGTTATCCATTAAAGGGAATTATAAAATAATATGGTCAAAGTATTCTATCAAAAATAGGTACTAAGGAGGTTAATGTAAAGCACATGCTATGAAAATAGTTTTTGCCAATGTATATGTCAATTGTTTCCTTCAAATCCTTGGCCAGGTCAATTTCAACACAAAATCTTTTTTATAATGAGCCACATATAAATTTGGGTTGATAATGACAAATGAACCACCCCAAGGGTTTAATTAATTGGTCAGCCAAACCCTAAATTAACATGAGAAGACATGAGAACTCAACCTAGATTGGGATCTAAAGTTTGGCTTGCTAGGAGACTTGGAAGTCCCTAGTCCAATGGAAAAACCCACTAATGTATTTTGAATGATCTAGGGCCCATGGTTGAAAATAACCTTATAGTGATCAACCTTATCAAAGTGAAAAAGGAAAACACCTTTAATCATATTCTACACCCCTTCAAGCTTAAAAACATGGGTTTACCATTGGTATTGAACCCATTACTTGATTAAGCTCCCAGGGATCACTCAGACCACAAAGTAACCTAAAAGAGTGAAGGATTCTTCAACTTCAATTTTAGAAATGAAAATAAACCCATTTTTTACTAAGTAGTCACAAATTTTCAGTTAAAAACCTCAACAACCTAACTCTTTGATTTTATATTGTATCTCCTTTTATTTTGCATGTTCTTATTAGAAATGTATTTTCTTATATTCTTATTAACTCATTATAGTTACTACTGGACATTAATAATATATTAATATCATTTTATAATTTTTTAAAATACTCTTATACACTTATAAGAGGTTATCTTCATATTTTGGAAGTAATGAAACTTTATTTTAAGGAGTAATAACATAATTTTTCAATTCATTTATATTAACTATAACTATTAGTACCTATTAGTACTATTGTTTTTGTTGTTCCCAAAATTCGTCACTTGATTTTGTGGACAACATACTAACCATTTTGGCCCTATAGAACAAAAATATCTCTTTTCTTTCTCAAAAATATTTTGAGCAGTTAAGTTTTTCAAATATTCAAGCTTTTTTAGCTAAGGAGTTTGCAGGTTCAACAAGCGAGCTTTCACAAAGAAACAAGTTCCAAGCACTTAGGTATTTCAAGGATGGTTCAATGTTGAGGTTCAATCAAAATACTTAATGAAGAGCTTCAAACAAATAGAATGAACCATTGAACCTTTGAACCAAAAAGGTTTAAAGTGGTTCAAAGGCTTCAAAGGTTCAAAAAAGAGTTAAGCACTTCAAAGAGTTCAACGAGTTCAAAGACTTTGGCAAGTTTAAAGGTTTAACAGCTTTGGTGGACTTAAAAGAATTAAAGGATTCAAAGAGTTAATATTGAACCATTGAACCATTGAACCTTAAACTTTCAAAGGTAAAAAGGTTCAATGAGTTTGACAAAAAAGGAAAGCATCTAAAAAGTTTGATGCTTTAAAGAAATAGATTGAACCATTGAACCATTGAACCTTGAACCAAAATGGTTTAAAGGTTCAAAGGTTCAAATAAGTTCAAAGTGTGAAAAAAATATTTGATAAAATAAAAGAAGTGGAAGATTCTAGAAAGAAGTTCAACCAAATGGTTCAACAGAAGAAAAGGAGAGCGAACACAGCGCTTTACAAAACATTAAACCGTCAACCATTGATCCACCTTGGACTATTGAACCATTGAACCAATGCACTCTGAAGGTTCAAAGGTTCAAGGTTAAAATTAGTTAAAGTGACCAAGTGACCAGTGACATGCCTATGGATGTCAAATTTAGGGTAATGAAATATCTATTGATTTTCAACGATGCACACTTGGGAACAAACTCAGTGACCAGCCAAAGAAGAAGCCGAAAGAGCCAACAGAAAGTGAGAAGATAGCCTAAGAGCTTAGATCACAAAGGAAATAAAAAATGTGGGAAGAAAGAGAGAATAAAATGATTTAATAAATCTTGAAATATCTTTAGGAGAGTTATTTTTAGTATGTGGAACAGTCCACTAGGTGGACATTAGAGGACATGAGTATTCAATGGCACGGCCTATTTTTCCCCCTTTGAGTAAAGGTGAATGGATAGCCATGTAAGCATCATAAAGAGACTAGGTAGCCCATGCTTTGGAAGAGACATTTGAGATGATTAGAATGCCAGAATCTAGGTGAATATCCTACTCTAGCATGGCCACTTCACAAAATTTCAAAATGCATCAAAGGCATTGAGTACAGCATTGGCCATTTACTAGAAACAAGTGCCAGAGTTTTTCTTTGGATACTATATATTATAATCTCTCATTGTATGCAAATGAGATCTCTTAGTTATTGGAAGCAAAACTCTACCCAAATTGAAAGGCATTCCTGAGACTTTGAGCTCAGACTGTTAATCATATTTTGTCATTTGAATGAGAAAGCAAGTGACTTTTTAGACTTTGTGTTGAAATAGCTTGTGTTATCTAGGAAATTGTTCTTATGTATATTTCCTAAATACAGTCTTGTCCATTTAATCAAATAAGTAAAACTAGTGGAAATAATCTGGAAGGTGTCCTGAAGCTGACTATGGGAGACTTTGTGCTGCCATAATTGTCTTAGTCTATGTTTTGTGTAAAGAATACTGGAGAGACTTTGAGCTCCCATTATCCTTCATAACCTTTCACTTTATTGTAGTTGAAGTGGATACTTTGTGCTACACTTCATTCTACTGTGTTACTACATCTTGATCAGTGAGAGAAGTAATGAAAGACTTTGTGCTTTTGTGGGTTTCTTATGGTTACAATTACTACCTAAGAAGTCTTCCTCTAGTTTTCTAAACATCATTTCTAAAAGAAGATAAATGCCTTCAACAATTACCCAAGATTTCTCCTTGTCTTTATGAACATCATCTCTAAAAAAAGAGATATGAATGGGGTTATTCCACCCCTGAGTGTATTTTTAGCTTATATTAGTTATAGTAGTTTACAGGGAACATCCCCTACCTTATAGGGAACCTTCCCTTGATGAGAGGAGAGATTTATCTCATTTTGCTATGGTAAACATGCACACTTTGCCATATAAATCTCCTTATGCTGAGTTTGATATACATATTTTGGTGTCACTTAGCTAGTGACAAAATATTCACCCAACAGTTTTTGGTGACTCCACTAGGGAAAGAATGCGTAGTTTGAAGCCTCAAGCTTTAGATTGAATAATTTCAAGTTCTTTTCCATTTCCATTTTACACTCTGGTAGATTCACAGTATATGTGAAGCTAGAGAGCTTGAGGTATTTTTGACCCTATATTTGAGTTGGTGCAGTTGAGTAATTTTGATCTTTTTCTTCCACAATCTCACCTCCAATGAACTAGGATTTTTCCTCCTACCAACATCAGCTCACCAATACAAGGCAAAGCTTCTTTTTCCTCTGCTAACAGAGCTTTGTCCATACATACCCCTCAGAGATTTGTTATCCCTCCCTTCAATAGTCATATCATGGCAGCCCAAGGCCCCTAGGGTAATACCTTTGGTCCTCTGAATCTAACTCCACCCTTACATGAACTACCCTATAGTTCATGGAAGAATTTCCCCAAATTCAATGGCAATGGGAGAGTTCATCTTGATGAGCATATTCCAGCATTTTTCAGAACCTGTGGTGTGATAGGCATGAAGTATGAGGACATAACAGTCAGGATATTTGTAGAAACATTACAAGGTGCTGTTATAGACTAGTTCTATCATCTACAAGCTTAGACTATGGCTGACTAGAACACCCTCAAAGCCAAATTCAAAGCTAGGTTCAAACCTGTAAAAGATACACATGCCCTATTGGCTCAGCTCACATAGTTTAATAAGGAGCCCCATGAACCTATGAGGGACTTCATAGCCAAATTTTACAAGCTGAGGAATAGGATTCCCACAATTGCTCAGCTAACATTAAATTTTTTTAAATGCTTCTTCATAAACTCTCAGCTTCTTGAAGTGAGTTTCTTATTAAGGTAGGCTGGCCACATAGACCTTGCTACAGCTCAGGATTTGGCAACTGAGGTTGAAGATGACCTTATCTTGGTGGAAAATATAAGAAGAGATCCTAACAAGAGTAAATCTTTTTCATCTCTTGAATATTCTTCTATAGGCACCACTGATCCTATGGTATAAAAGTTAGCAAATGAGTTGCTAGCTCTCAAAAACCAAATGGCACAAGGGATTTCTGCTCCTCCTTCATACTTAGATATACCAAAGAGGACTTTTCCCAATCAGTCATATCAAAGCAATGCTACTAGAAATCAAGGGCAACCAAATCACCTCCCTCACCCACAAGGGAAGCCTGCCATTGAAGTGAACTCTAGCTAACTCAGTAGTTGGATATCTTGAAACTAAATCTGATTTCTCTTTCCAACCTAAGTTGAACTAGGAAGATGACACTAATATCTTCATAAAAGGGGAAGAAAAATTAGCTGGCAACTCCAACATTTGTTTCCTAAATTATCAAGAAGAAGCTAGAAGCAAGTCAGAAGAGTTTGATGGATCATACAATGTATTTATAAGGGCCCAGAACCAGTTAGCTCAACAAGCTAATAAGGGAAAAATAGGGTAAGGATCTAAAACATCAATTTCAATTGCTAAACGGGGGACTACTCTACCTTTTCAATCAAAGGACCTAATGATCACTAAAAAAGTAAGTACCCCAAACATTCCTGTTCCTTCTGCTTCAAATTCTCAGACCAGTACCACACCCTCAAAAAACTAGAAGGATGGACTACCTTCCCCTGTTTCTAATTCATTTCAGTCATTTGATATAATTGACCATGTTAAGAAGACCAAAATTTAAATGTCTGAGTTTGAATTCTTACAATCCAACCCTAAGCAGTTGGATAGGTTAGTTCAATGCATCAAGAATAAAACCATCCCTACAAAATAAGATATTTTGGAAGTAACTCTTGGTCCACCCAAGAACACATCCACTTAAAATAATCTTGTGATTACTCCTCCATCTGCCCCTTGGAAAATAGAACCATTTTATGTTTCCCTATTGATAGATGATCATCAGCTGAATAATTGCATTATAGATTTTGGCACCTCTGACAATGTCATGCCTACCAAGGTGGTAGACTCTCTTCGTCTCATGCTAAATATGACCTTTGGGAGATGTTTCTCCATGGAAAAAAAACAAGTGACACTTATAAGATAAATTAAGGATGTCTAATTTGTATTTGTGGCCTTCCCAGATAAGAGGATTAAAATGATAGTCCTGGTGGCTGACGTTCCAGCTTCCTATGGTATTTTACTTAGATAAAAATTTTGCAAGGACATTGGTGGTGAATTGAGCATAGACCTGTCTGGTGAGGATTCCTGTTAAGGGTGTCATATAAAGGTTACTTGTTGAGAAGGAGGCAAAGTATGTTGTCACCCAAACGTCAACCCCTAAAGCTCAAATTTTGTTTGAGTCTTCAGGCATGGGTAATTAATTTTTGTTTACTGAAGACATTCTTGTTTCAATAGATGAAAGATTACTAAGTGACAATCCAAGAAATTCAGATAAGGCATCAAAAAAATTGGTAGGGCATGGTACACATGAAAAGGGATCTTCCCTTCTTGATGAGGAAAAATCTGAAAGAAGATAAAATTCTGATGACGTCTGGATTCTGGAATTTGATGGCAGTAATTCTTCTATTGGTTCTCAAATGGAGTTATTTTAATATCTCTTCAAGGAGATATTTTCCCTTATGCATTTAAGTTGCAGTTTAACAACACTAACAACACTGCTAAATATGAATCACTACTACTCAATTTAAAGGCTGCTCAAGATAAAGGTGTTAAAATCTTTCATGTCAAAAGAGATGCTGAATTGGTGGTTTGTCAGGTGAGGAACCTGTATCAAACCAAGAATGAGAGATTGTGACATTATTGCAATCTAGTGTGGTACTGCATTTAAATATTTAATGCTTTTAGTATTTCTGCCATGCCCAGAGAATTCAACAGTTAAGTAGATTCGTTGGCTATCTCTGCAACTCTCTTGGTCCCTCACCAAGATTTCAAAGGAGACAGGTACACTGTCAAACTGGTCTTTCAACCAAGTATGCCTGATAATGCTAACCATTGGTAGGTGTTCAATGGAGACGACCAAATCATTAATTTTTTGGAATAAAAGGATAGCTTTGAAAAGCTTCATTTTGAAGGTAGTGAATCTCCACCATGGGAATTAGCTCTGGAAACAAATTCAAAAGTAGATGAAGAGTTCCTTCAGCTCAAAGGGAATAAAATTCCCAAAGGATTAATTTCTCTTGATAAATTTTTTGACAAGCATGATAGGTTTATCAAGGAAAAGCAAATGGATTCAAAATCCTCCAAGAATTTTGATCAAATCAATTTGAGTAAAGAAGACAATCTAAAAATGGTCAACATTGGAAATTGTTGTACCCCTAATGAAAAACTCAAATTTATCACTCTACTTCACCATTACATTAATGTTTTGGCATAATGTTATGATGATCTAAAATCTCTCAAACTTGAAGAAATCTAGCACAAAATTCCTCTCAAGATTGGGTCATTGCCTCACAAGCAGAAGCAAAGGTAGTACAACCCCATAATATCAGGTATGATTTTATCTGAGATACAAAAAAATGCTGAATGCAAGAATTATTTTTCAATCCATCATTCCACCTAGATTTCTAACATAGTCCCTATGAGAAAGAAGAATGGAGAAATTTGCTTGTGTGTTGATTTTAGAAATCTGAATCAATCATCTTTAAAGGATAACTATCCCCTACCCATCATGGATCAGTTGCTATAGACAGTAACTGGCACTGAGATGTTATCAATGTTAGATGGTTTTTTGGGATATAATCAAGTGGAGGTTGGTGAAACAGACCAACATAAGACTAATTTCACAACACCTTGGGGCACTTTTTCATATCGTAGAATGCCTTTTGGCTTGATCAATGCTGGTGCCACCTTCCAGAGAGCAATGGACCTTGCTTTCAGAGATGAAATGGGGAAGTTCATTTTGGTATATCTTGATGACTTGATTGTCTTTTCCAAGCATCATCTCGATCATGTGCATCATCTACAACAAGTGTTGGAGTGATGTAGGTAGAATGGTATTTCCCTAAATCCTAAGAAATCTATTTTTGCGGTTACAGAAGGTAGACTTCTCAGATAAACTATATTCTGAGAGGGCATAAAGATCAACCTAGAAAGGGTCAAATCCATTTAAGAGCTTGCTCTCCCTACCAGTAAGACCACAGTCCAATATTTCTTTGGAAAGGTAATTTTTTTGCAAAGGTTCATTCTTGAATTTATAGAAAAGACTCACCACATTATCAACATGATGAAAGTCAAAGCCACTTTCAGCTAGACAAAAGGAGGCAATTCAACATTTCAAGACATCAAGGAAGCTATCGCCCATGCCCCAATTTTAGTTTGTCCTGATTATGCCAAAAACTTCATGATGTATAGCTATGCTTCTGAACACATGCTTTCAACCATTTTGGTTCAATAAAATAAAGAAGGTGTGGAATCTCCCATATCTTTCATGAGTTATCTGTTGATGGTTTAAAATTTTGCTTGATCTTAATCAATCAACAATGGGAAGTTTCAAGTTGTGGGACATTGCGGCTTGAAACAACCTCTAGACTTTAGAGAAGTTGGTCTCTTCTTTTGTATCAAGTGTTGGGGAAAAGGGATAGGAAATTAAATAGAAATGCAAGTGCAGAAAATGAAACCTAACTATGGTGATGTGCCTGAATGTAATCCTAATCCTAACCTGAGCATAGTGAGACTATTAAAGGATTCAATTACATTTAAGAGCAGACAAGTGCATGATCAATGTAAAAGATTAGAATAACAGAAATAGAGGCTCACAATAGGGAATTATTTTGCTAAGATACAGAGAATTTCAACAAAGGCATAGTGTTCAATCTTCTTAATAGAATCTTTCAATCACATAAGAGGCACAAAAATCACGTACAGTTATGTAGAACTTCTGATTCAAGAAAACAGGACAAAAGCAAATGACATTCCTAATCACAACTCCAAAGAAACTACAACATAGACTACTTTACAAATGACACATATAACACCAACCAAGGCATGGAGTTCAATCTTCTTAATTCATTCAGCCACATAAAAGGCATAGAAACATGCATAGTTACGTCAACTTTACAACTCAAGAAAATTGAGACAAGAGCAAATGATATTACTGGCCAAAAACTCTAAAAAGTCTAAAACTATGAGAAACCCCCCCTTTTATTCTTACAATTCTTCTTCTTTTATAGCCTTAGATGTCTCCTTCCATTGCTCCCCTTCCCGCACAATTCTATTCTACTCTTAACTCATAGGCGACAAAATAGACGGTGCTTTCAATGCCTCGAATGCATCTTGGTCTTATCAAGAACTGCCCTAACTGTGGTATGGAGATTTCTATTTAATACCTCCCTTCATGCCTAAATTTCTCATTCCATCACCTATTTGGCCACTCAACTGTCTACTCTGACTCTGCCTATAGGGGACAAATAGATGGCCCTTTAATGCTCACAAGCCCCAAAAATCTACCCAGTGCACTATTCTATCTACCAGGAATAACTCTCACCAAGTTTCCCTCCATCTTCACTGTAACAGATAGACGGACACTCTATTTTGTTGAAATAGAAGAGGACACTTAGTCAATCCATGAAAATTCTCTTTATGGTCTAGAAGGCACCAGAGAATGACACTTGGCACCTTCCACTTTTTTGATATTCTACTCAAGAATGCTCTACCTTTGACACCTATCGCAATGCTTCTTTAATACTTAGCAATTTTAACAAAATAAAACTCATCGCATTCTTTCCCTGAGCAAATTTTTAGGAGGGGATGGATATACGTGGTAGCCTTTGCATGTTGACACTTGATGCTTCCACAATCCTTTGAAATAACATCTAGGACCCACCATAGTCTTTATTCGACAATGAGGCTCAAAGATGGTCTCTCAGAAGTTGACACGTAGTGACCTCTATTGATTTTGGGAAGATACGTGGCATCTTCTTCTTCTCTTGCTAGGGGTATGTGGCATCTTCCACTTCTTCTAGGGATGGAGTAAGAAGGGTCTTAGAGGGCGACACTTGGCAGCATCTACCTTTATGGTGCTTAAGCAAAATAAAATGATGCCTTTCGCTTTGAACCAAAGTATTGGACCCAAGATTTGAACCAAAGTCTCTCAGATGCTGACACATGGTGACTTCAACTAATTCTTTAAAAAGGATAGTCTAGGGCCTTCCATGACTGCCACCTGGTGCTTTCCACTTTTTTGCTACTTAGCTTATTGAAAGTCTTTATCAAAAAATAGAATGAAATGTAGGTGTCGATATGAGACACGGATGCTGACACATGGTGAATTTTGCTTAGCTACTACTGGATACGTGGCACATTTTGTGGCCTTCCTAAAAGTTACAAAAAGAGGCTCGAAGGATGCTAGCTGGCCAGATCTGTGTTTTGGAGAGTGACACTTGGTAGCTTCCACTACACTTCGACACTTAGGCAAAAATAAACCCACCTTTTGCTCCAAAACTCTGCCGCTATGTCTAAGGTATGCAGGAACCAAAATTGTAGTGGTCGACCCAAAATTTAAATATGACGTAGAGTAAAAATTACTCTATAATTACTGGTGACCCCTAAGACTTTTGAGCCTACTCAAAAAGAACCTGACTCCTGCTCTATCAAAATTTCAAAATTTTATAGCTTCAAAAGTGTTGTCTGGTAGATGGACCACTTATGGTCAGATAACCCTTGCTTGTTCTGAAATTTAATGAAAGCCAGATCAAGGATAATGATATCCTTGTGTGAAAAGGCTTGCAGGATCTAGATCGTATCTTTTAGTTTGAATTCTAGCTGGGAAATAGGAACTAGAATAGCTTCAACTTCTGAGACTAAGGAATCATCCTATAAGCTCTAGAAAATTGTTTGATCCCTCTGTTTGGCCAATAGTAATGGTTTAATTTGGTCCACCATTAACACCATTTTTGGATCCAAAAATGGAGAAGGAAGGCCTTATTGCACCAGATCTTCAATATGCTATCTCATCTCGTAGATGCATTCTTTCATGACTTCGAGACGATCTTTACAACTATTGGCCACGGCATTATAATTGAGTACCTCATTGACCCGTTTCATGGTAACCATTCTTTCAGGGATCCTCGCAGCTGCCAATGTTGCATCCATTGTGTCGTAGAGCTTCTGAAATAATGAATGGGAGTTTGTGACTCTTTTGGAGACTATGGCCAGAGTGTTTTGTACTGAATTTTCCACCCTCTCTCACAATTGTTGTGCATTGAGTAGGAAGGTGAGAAATGGCCTGAGTTGGATAATCTCTGAAGAGATTCTCTCCCACGCTGACTCATAGAGCTCCTTCACTAGTTACATTACTCTAACACCTCTTAGCTAGCTCAATTGTCAGTTGCATTGTCCTCTATTGCTCTGCTTGAAACTAGGCTTGAAAAGCCACAGCCTTGTTTTGCTCCTCCAACAGCCTTTGTTGTGATTGGGTAACTTGTAGCTGAAGTCCTTCGACTCTTCACTACAATGCTGCATTCTCTTGACTAAGGGCTATTGTTGCATCTTTTAAAAGTGCGAGCTCTACTTTTAATGAATTGTTCTGGGCCTGGACTGCCCATTGAGTCTGAAGGGGAATATTATCTTGTAACTATTTATGCAGACTAGCTATTTCAATGTCTCTCTTATTTATCTCTTTAGCCAAACTGTTATAGTTTGCCTTTTCTTTGGCCAAATCAGCCTCCATCTTCTAAAATATTTTTGATTTCTTCAAATAATCTTCTATGATCACAGAAGTGGATTCGGTCAATAGCTCAACTTTATCCTGGGGCCTAAACAGGGACATGTCAATGGCCACTGCATTCATCATATAGTCCTCTAGCTGCATTTACTCACTCAACTTGGCAACGTTGGGTGACAAATGGGTCACAGTCAGCTACTGTTAGATGGGGTCAAATTGTGACCTCAAATGTGGGACATCTGGTGCTTTATTTTCTTTAATCCTCTTTTTCTCTAGTTGGGCTGCTCTTGCCTTCCTAACAGCATCAGCCTGTGTCTAGAAGGTGGAAGGAGATACAATATGTCCTCCTACAAAAGGAAATCCTTATGGTAGGCCATATTGGATAGCCATTGGTTGGCTAGGGGTGAGCTAAAGGGGCATCTTTATGGGAATAAAGGGGGGAGAAATGGGGTAACGTGAGGGCTTGAGGTGCCAATGATGGGGTGAATTGTGAAATGGGAATGGCAGCAGTGGCAGGAGGTGTCATTTGGCTAGGTGGAGGCACCACACCGATAGAGAAAGGAGCAGACTGAGAGGGAGGAGGGGGAATAATACTTACCTGAGGGGAAGTTGTAGTGCCCTACACTAGGTGCTATGAAGGCTCCTCTTCCTCCTTAGAATCTAAGTGGAACTACACCCTCTTCCTCTTCCTGGGTGTTTCTGACTTTGGTTGCATCTGCTTCCCCTCTACTTCTGTTGTCACTAGTGGTGCTTGTGGAGAACCGGGGACCTCAATCACTCTCGATGATGGGGAGTCTTTTGGTGGTGAAGATACCACACTCCTTTGTTGTTCTACGATAGTTGCAACTTGCTTTGAGGTTTACAGTTGTTGGCTTGGTCCCGCTCCAGCTTCTTACTCTATCTCGAGTGTCGGCAATTGGCTTGTTTTTAGGCTAGATGCAGGGGAGGGATGCCACTCATCCTAGAGTTCTTCCCATCTTTCATTTGAATCTATGCCTCCAAAACCATGGGTGGTTTTGGAAATTTCTTGCCTATATTTCCAATAGGCCTCAATCTTCTCTGCATCCCAACCTTTATGAGGTGTGAGGAGAGAGAGATTTCTTCATTGTATTTCCTTTTAGAAGAGTTTAATACAGATTGGTTATTTCTTGTATCTCTTATTATTTGTTGTTTCTAATTTATAGTTACTTATTACTTCTGGTTTCAATTTCGTGTTTAGTTGCTTATATAAAAGTAATCAATTGTACTCTAAGATCCTAACAACTGGTATTAGAGCGTGTTAGTGTTTGTTGATTATAAAATTCTCTCACAGGGGTTTCTAATTGAGTGGGAGCAAAATAATGGTAGAAGAAAGTAAACTAAGAATGGAGAAATTCAATGGCAAGAATTATCAATTATGGAGGATGCAGATTGAAGATTATCTGTATTAAAAAGATCTATATTTACTGTTGGGTGGGGTTTCAAGGAAGCCCATAGATATGGAAGATGAAGAATGGAATGTTCTTGATAGAAAGGCTCTTGGATCTATAAGGTTGAGCCTGGCAGCTTTTGTGTTTTCCAACTTATCACAAGCAAAGACAATGGTAGAGTTAATGAATACTTTGGCAAATTTATATGAAAAATCCTCAGCTTCGAATAAGGTATATCTTATGAAGCAATTATTTAATTTGCAAATGCAGAAAGGTGGATCTGTATCTAGTCATTTTAATGATTTCCATACAATAGTAAATTAGTTAAATTCAGTCAAAATAGTTTTTGATGATGAAATTAAGGCTCTCTTAATCTTATGCTCTTTACCTGAAAGTTGGCATAGTTTGGTAATGGTAGTTAGTAATACTACATCTGCTTCAAATATCTTGAAAGTTGATGTTGTTAGTGTAATCTTGAATGAAGAAATTCACAAGAAAAGCACAGGGGAAACATCAGGTAATGCTTTAAGTGTTGAAAGTAGGGGACGCCAAAGAGGGAAGGGAAAGCAAGGGAAATCAAGGTCAAAGATGGGAAGTAGATCCAAATCCAGAAATGGAAGAATAACCTGCTGAAATTGTGGAAAGAAAGGGCATGCAAAGAAAGATTGTTGGTTGTAGGATAACAAAGAAAATCAGCATGAAGGTAATAAAGAAGCAAAAGTTGTAGGTATTGTTGCATAGAATGCTCTTATATTTTCTTTGGATAATAAAGTAGAATCATGGGTTTTAGATTCTGGTGCCTCTTTCCATGTAACCCCAAATAGAGAATTTTTCAATGATTATGTCCATGGAGGTTTTGGAAAAGTTTATTTAAGGGATGATGAGCCTTGTAAAATTGTTGGCAAAGGAAAAGTGCAGCTGAAATTGTAGAATGGCAACACATGGGTGTTGAAGGATGTCATGCATGTACCCATCCTGAAGAGGAATCTGATTTCTACAAGAAAGTTGGGTGATGAGGGTTGCACAGTAACTCTCATAGCTGAATCTTAGAAAGTTTCCAAGGGTGCACTTGTATTAGCAAAAGGTAAGAGAGTAGGTACACTTTATTTATTTACTTGTATTACTGATTATTCTCCTTCTATTTTATCTACTTTAGATGTAGATGTAAAGTTGTGGCACTGTAGGCTTGGTCACATGAGTGAGAAGGGAATGAATGTTTTTAAGTCGAAAGGTAAGCTTTCAAATTTGAAAAGCATAGATCTAGATTTCTGTGAGCATTGTATTTTTGAGAAATAGAAGAAAGTGAGGTTTATCAAAACTAGGTCAACAAAGAAGAAGCACAAGTTGGAGCTTGTTCACACAGACGTGTGGGGACCAACTTAGGTAGCTTCTATTAGAGGATCACAATATTATGTTTCTTTCATTGATGATGCTACAAGAAAGGTATGGGTTTATTGCATAAAGATGAAATCTGATGTTTTTGACACATTTAAGAAATGGAAAGCTTTAGTTGAAAATAAAACAGGTTTGAGATTGAAGTGCCTTAAATCTAACAATGGTGGTGAGTACTGCAGCAATAAATTCAATAGTTACTATTTTATGAGTGAAATACGCAAGGAAAGGATGGTTCCAAGGACACCTCAGCAAAATGGAGTTATTGAAAGGATGAATATAACAATAATGGAGTGCGCATGGAGTATGAGGTTGCATGCTGGTTTGCCCTTACAATTTTGGGTAGAAGCTATAGATACTGCAATTTACCTGATTAACAGAGGACCTTTTACTGCACTAGATGGTAGAATTCTAGAAGAAGCTTGGATAGGTAAAAAGGTAGATCTTTCATTTCTTAGAGTTTTTGGTTTTGAAGCTTTTTTGCACATTGATAAAGAAAATAGAAAGAAGTTGGATGCTAAATCTATGCGGTGCACTTTCATTGGTTATGGTTTTAGAGATTTCAAATTCCGGTTGTGGAATTTAGAAACTAACAAAATTATTAGAAGCCATGATGTAGTTTTCAATGAGAAGGTGATGTACAGTGATCAGTTCAAGAGGCTAAATAATTTTGAGCAAGGCAATCTTGATTTGGAAGAGGTTATGATCCAAAATCAGCGCATGGATAAAAATCATCACTCACAAAAAACACAGAGACTGACATCGGTTAGGTGGAAATCGATGCTAGTCAGGTGGAAACCGATGTCAGTTAGGTGGAAATCAGTGTGGATCAGCAGGAATTGACATTGGTTAGATGCAGACCAGCATCAATTAGAGATGACCAAGATCGGTCACTATCAGAAGAAAATTTGGGTAGACAACAACCTGTAAATGAGTCTCAAACACCCATAAGGAGGTCTAAAAGGGTAAGTAAACCTCCAATTCATTATTCCCCTTCTTTATACTACTTATTGCTCACTGATGGTGGAGAACCAGAAAGTTTTGATGAGGCAATGTAGGTAGAATCTAGGAAACAGTGGGAGCATGGCATGAATGAGGAAATTGATTCCTTGGAAGAGAACCATACGTGGGATTTGGTTGAGTTGCCAGTCAGAAAGAAAGCACTAAAAAACAAATGGGTATATAGGTTAAAGGAAGGAGAGAATGGAAAAATGAGACATAAGGCTAGGTTGGTAGTAAAGGGATTTGCACAAAAACTAGGTATTGATTTTGGTGAAATTTTTTCTCCTGTAGTAAAGATGACTTCTATTCAGACTGTATTGTCTTTAGTTGCTATTGAGGATTTGCATCTTGAGCAGCTTGATGTTAAGACAACATTTCTTCATGGAGATTTCGATGAAGAGATATATATGGATCAACTAGAAGGTTTTAAGGTCAAAGGTAAGGAGAAACTTATGTGCAGGTTGAAGAAAAGCTTATATGGTCTTAAGCAAGCTCCAAGACAATGGTATTTGAGGTTTGACAGGTTTATGACAGAGCATGGCTTTAGTAAATGTCAATCTGACCATTGTGTTTATTTTAACAGATTGGATAATGGTAGTTATATTATCTTGTTATTATATGTAGATGATATGCTTGTTGCAGGTTCACACATGCAGGAAATTACTGAGCTTAAGGTAAAATTAGCTCACACATTTTCCATGAAGGATTTAGGAGCAACAAAGAAAATCCTTGGCATGAGTATTAAGAGAGAAATTAAAAATTAGTTTGATTTTGTCTCAAGAGGATTATGTGAATAAGGTGTTGGAGAGGTTCAATATGTAGGATGCAAAACTGGTAAGCACACCTATGGCTGGACACTTCAAGTTGAGAAAATAATAGTGTCCTAAATCACATGATGAGGTTGAGTACATGAGTAGAGTTCCATAAGCTTCAATAGTTGGGAGCTTGATGTATGCAATGGTATGTATTAGACCTGATATTGCCTAAGTAGTGGGAGTTGTCAGCAAGTTTATGGCCAATCTAGGAAAAGAACACTGGAAAGCAGTTCAGTGGATTCTCAGATATCTGAGAGGGACCAGTAGTAGGCATTTATGCTATGGAGGGTCAAAGACTTCTCTACATGGGTATGTAGATTTGGATATGGCAGGTGACTTGGATGGTAGGAGAAGCACCACAAGATATGTGTTCATTGTTGGTGGAACAACGGTTAGTTGGATTTCAAAGTTGCAGAAGGTTGTTGCCTTATCTACTACAGAGGTAGAATACATTGCAGTCACAGAGGCTAGCAAGGAAATGATTTGGCTGACTCAGTTCATGGAAGAGTTGGGAAAGGAATAAGAGATTTGCAGATTGTATAGTGATAGTCAAAGTGCAATTCATTTGGTGAAGAATTCAACTTTTCATTCAAGAACCAAACATATATAGCTTAGGTACCACTTCATTAGATAGGTATTGGAGGATGGACAATTGAAGCTGAAAAAGATCCATACGGATAAGAACCCTACTGATATGTTAACAAAGATGATAACAAAGGAGAAGTTGAATCTTCATTTAACTTTTGTTGGTCTTCAAGATTGAACTTGAAGAGGGAGAAAAAAGCTAGAGATGTTTAGAGGATGTTGCTGTATAGGTACAAGTGTAGCTATTTATCTCCAAGTGGGAGATTGTTGAGTTATGGAGCTAAAAGCTTCACTAATGAGCTAATGTGGAGGTTTTTGGGCTTACACAGTAACTGACATTGGTCAAAACCAACCGACATCAGTTAGGGGTCGACTAGCATCAGTCATCTTTAGATCGACATCGACTTTTGTGCGTTTCTAGAATTCTATTTTTTGCTGAATAAATTTGAGCCTTTGATTTAAGAGGTGGATTTGAGGGTGGCAAATGCATGGCTCATGAACCCTAGTGTTGTAGTATACTATATAATAGGGTTAGATCCTCATAGCATGTACAAGAACACAATTCAGTAATTGAGTTGATTGTAATTGATTGAGAGAGAGAGAGAGAGAGAGAGAGAGAGAGAGAGAGAGAGAGAGAGAGAGAGAGAGAGAGAGAGAGAGAGAGAGAGAGAGAGAGAGAGAGAAATCTTGAGGGAGAATTACTGTACACTTGTGAGGTGTGAGGAGAGAGAGATTTCTTCATTGTATTTCCTTCTGGAAGAGTTTAATACAAATTGGTTGTTTCTTGTATCTCTTATTATTTGTTGTTTTTCATTTCTAGTTACTTATTACTTTTGGTTTCAATTATGTGTTTAGTTGCTTATACAAAATTAATCAATTGTACTCTAAGATCCTAACAATGTGCAGGTTGATAGACTTGGTAAGGTTGTCTCTCATGAATACTCAGCTTCTGTTCTAGAAATGAAACAATCTACACACATCTAACATCTCATATGTAAGCCCTTGCCAATTTTCTCTTTCAATGGAATCCCATTCACTTTTAATCAGATCTACCGCATCCCTTACTTGATGGATGACATGACAAGGAATTTCTTGGCCATATCCCCTTCTATTGTCAAGCTCCAATACATATTATTTAAATCCTAGTAATGCCTTTTTGAAGGTGAAAATAAGATCAATTTAAACATGGGATGTGACATATTGGGGAGACTGGGCATAAGATTGATATAAGTCATGACCATCTACATCCTTGTTACTTGACATGATTCCAAGAGAAGCTTGTTCTCGATTAAAAATATATGAGGGAGAATAAGACCCATAGCTATGAGTAACAGAATTATACATACCAAAGGTGATTTATTGATGATACCAAGACTGCTTGATCAGCGAATTTGACTCAGAGTCATTTTTGGTGTTGCTAAAAACCTCCAAAGGCTAATTAGTCGAAGAACACACAAAAATTCTTCAACTCCTTGAAAGATGAGTCCCACCGGGCGTGCCAAAAACTATTGATGGTTTAAAAATTGCACTTGATCTTAATCAATCAATAATGGAAAGTTTCAAGCTGTGGGACATTACGGCTTGAAATAACCTCTAGATTTTAGAAAAGCTGGTCTCTTATTTTGTATCAAGTGTTGGGGAAAAGGGATAGGAAATTAAATTGAAATGCAAGTGCAAGAAATGAAACCTAACTATGGCGATGCACTTGAATGTAATCCTAATCCTAACCTGAGCACAGTGAGACTATTATAGGATTCAATTACATTTAAGAGCAGACAAGTGCATGATCAATGTAAAAGATTAGAATAACAGAAATAGAGGCTCACAATAGGGAATTATTTTGTTGAGATAAAAAGAATGTCACCAAAGGCATAGTGTTCAATCTTCTTAATAGAATATTTCAATCACATAAGAGGCGCAAAAATCACGTACAGTTATGTAGAACTTCTGATTCAAGAAAATGAGACAAAAGTAAATGACATTCCTAATCACAACTCTAGAGAATCTACATCATAGAATACTTTACAAATGACACAGATAAAAGCAACCAAGGCATGGAGTTAAATATTCTTAATTCATTCAGCCACATAAAAGGCACAGAAACATGCACAGTTACATCAATTTTACAACTCAAGAAAATTGAGACAAGAGCAAATGATATTACTGGCCAAAAACTCTAGAAAGTCTAAAACTATGAGAAACCCCCCCTTTTCTTTTTACAATTCTTCTTCTTTTATAGCCTCAGATGTCTCCTTCTATCACTCCCCTTCCTGCATAATTCTACTATGCTCTTAACTCACATGGGACAAAATAGATGGCACTTTCAATGCCTCGGATGCATCCTAGTCTTATCAAGAACTACTCTGACTATGGTATGGTGATTCCTATTTAGTACCTCCCTTCATGCCTAAATTTCTCATTCCATCACCTATTTGGCTGCTCAACTGTCTAATCTGACTCTACCTATAAGGGACAAATAGATGGCCCTTTAATGCTCACAAGCCCCAAAAATCTACCTGGTGCATTGTTCTATCTACCAAGAATAACTCTCACCAAGTTTCCCTCCATCTTTGCTATAATAGATATATGAACACTCTATTTTATTGAAACGGAAGAGGACACTTAGTCAATCCATGAAAATTATTTTTATGGTCTAGAAGGCACCAGAGAATGACACTTGGCACCTTCTGCTTTTTTGATATTCTACTCAAGAACGCTCTGCCTTCGACACCTATCGCAATCCACTTCTTTGATACTTCATAGTTTTAACAAAATAAAACTCACCACATTCTTTGCTCGAGCAAATTTTTAGGAGGGGATGGATGTACATGGTAGTCTTTACATATTGACACTTGACGCTTCCACAATCCTTTGAAATAACATTCAGGACTCACCACAATCTTTATTCGGCAATGAGGCTCGAAGATGGTCTCTTAAAAGTTGACACGTAGTGACCTTCGCTGCTTCTAGGAAGATATGCAGCATCTTCCATTTCTCCTGCTAGGGGTATGTGGTATCTTCCAATTCTTCTAGGGATGGAGTAAGAAGGGGATTGGAGGGTGACACTTGGCAGCATCTGTTGCTTTATGGTGCTTAAGCAAAATAAAATGACACCTTTCATTTTGAACCAAAGTATTGGACCCAGGAGTTGATCCACAGTCTCTCAGATGTCAACATGTGGTGACTTTCATTGCTTCTTTAAAAAGGATAGTCCAGGGCCTTTCGCGACTACCACCTGGCACTTTCCACTTTTCTACTGCTTAGCTCATTGAAAGTCTTTGCCAAAAAATAAAATGAAATGTAGGTGCCGATATGAGACATGGATGCTGACATGTGGTGCATTCTGCTTAGCTACTACTGGATACGTGGCACATTTTAAGACCTTCCTAAAAGTTACAAAAATAGGCTCAGAGGACGCTAGATGGCCAGCTCTGTGTTTTGAAGAGCAACGCTCGGTAGCTTCTGTTGCACTTCAACACTTAGGCAAAAATGGACCCACCTTCTACTCCAAAACTCTGCTGCTATGTCCAAGGTATGTAAGAACCAAAATTATAATGCTCAACTCAAAATTTAAATATGATGTAGAGTAAAAATTACTCTACATTATCCTCTCAAAGCTCATGAGCTAAAGTATTCAAACATGGAGAAGCATGCTTATGCTATGGTAAAGGCAATAAAGCACTTATACAACAGTCAAGTCCATACTAACTCAGTAGGAGTTTGGAACCAAAAAGGGTAATTGGATTGGTAAAATCCAAAAGTTTGATCTGGTTATCAAACCAACAAAGCTTATGTAGGGAAGGGGTCTCTACCAATTAATTACTGATAACATACCAGAAGAAATAGAGTATGAGAAATAAAAGTTGGAGACACACCAATAGTTCTCTTTGTCACCACTACAAATGAGTGGTATTTGAATATTCATCATTTCCTTACCTATGGTGAGTTTCTTGCTCACCTGTCTCATAAATAAAAGAAGACTATTAAGTTGAAAGAAGCCAACTTTGCCTTGTGGGACAACAGTCTGTATAAGAGGAACCTTGATGGGGTATTCCTTCGCTGCGTGGATAAAGTGTAGCAGAACAAAATTTTGGAGTCCTTCCACAATTTGGCTTGTAGAGGACCTTTTTTTCACCTGTGACTACTTATAAGATTCTAAGAGCTAGGTATTATTAGCCTACTCTATTTCAAGATGTATACAAATGGGTATGTAGATGTGAATTGTATCAATAGTTCATTAGAGGACCCAAATTGGCTGCATTACCTCTCAAGCTAGTAGTAATTGAAGAGCCATTTCAATAGTGGGGTATTGATTTCACTGGTGCTGTAAACCCATCTTTGAGTGCTAGACATGAGTATGTTCTTACAGCCATAGACTACTTTACCAAGTGGGTGGAAGCCATCCCAACTAAGCATGCTACTTCAGAAGTGGTATGTAATTTTCTCAAGAAAAATATCATCTCCCGCTTTGGAGTCCTAACCAAGATTGTAATAGATAATGTAGCCTATTTCTCTTCTCATGAGATTACCTAGTTCTACTATTATTATGAAATCATTCTCTCCCACTCTTCTGATTATTATCCGTAAAGAAATGGCCAAGCAGAATCAAACAACAAGAAGCTGGTGACCATTATCAGGAAGCTAGTAGATGACAATCAGAGAACTTGGCATAAAGCATTGTTTGATGCTTTATGGGCAAACATAATTACACCCAAGAGGGTGATAGGTATGTCACCTTTCCAAATTTTGTATGGTCTCAATGCAGAGATACCAATCACCCTATAATTACCATCATTGAAGTTGGTAAAGGCAGTAGAAGATTCAACCTTTGAAGGTTCCATTGACAAAAAGATCATGTGCTTGACTGAACTAGATGAGTAATGAACTATGGTGGTGGACCGTATTGCTGCACATAAAATCCTGGTAAAGAAGCTCTTTGACTAGAAAGCAATAGTTCATGATTTTCAGATTAGAGATCAAGTTATGTTATGGGACAAGAGAAGAGAACCAAAGGGAATGCATGGAAAATTTGATTCCTTATGGAGAGGCCCATTTGCTATTCATTGGCTCAATGGTGAAAATAGTTTCCTATTGAAGTATCAAGGTGACATGCCTTTTTCACTACCTTACAGTGGGTAGCATCTGAAGCACTTCAATCCTTGAAGTATCATTTAAGATTAATTGTACATATGTATATTTTTTGTATAGTCTTTAGTTTTGTTTTGTGTTATTCATTTTCATTTTTAACACCTTTATTTTTGGGTAGCATGACTCTATAGCCCAATGACATAATTGAAGGCACCAAGATTCTGGACTCTACTCCCTTTGATTGTTTCAAAATTTCAATTGATGGAAGTTTTCCAACTAGAGCCAATTGTTATTCCTAAAATCTGTCATTGCTTTTGTAGACAACATTCCAACCATTTTGGTCCTATAGACCAAAAATCTCTCTTTTTTTCTCAAAAATATTTTGAGTAGTTAAGTTTTTCAAATATTCAAGCTTTTTCAGCTAAGGAGCTCGCAGGTTCAATAGGTGAGCTTTCATAAAGAAACAAGTTCCAAACACTTAGGTATTTCAAGGATGGTTCAACGTCGAGGTTTAATCAAAAGACTTAACAACGGGCTTAAAAAAAATAGAATGAACCATTGAACCTTTAAACCAAAAAGGTTCAAAGTGGTTCAAAGGCTTCAAAGGTTTAAAAAAGTGTTAGGTTGTGGAGCTAAAAGTTTCACTGATGCAGACATGGAGGAGGTTGCAGGATGAGTTGCTGAGTGTCAGAAGTCTTTGGCATTGGTCTGGCCAACCGACGTCGGCAGGTAGGCGACAGAAAGCAACTGATGTCGGTCATGGATTGGCCAGTGTCGATGACCCCCAGGCGGATAGGGACCGACGTCGGTCGCCTGTGTGGTTCGGACTGCGCTTATTACGGGTAGTTAGCTAACGAACCAAGTGTTTGCATGAAGAGATCTATTTTTAGACTGAGAGCTGCAGATCTAATTATTGTAATTAGATGTCTAATTATTGTTTGGATGAGATCTATATAATAGAATCATGGTTGTATTGGAAAAATGTTCTAGTTTGAGTTGAGCAAAGTTTGCTCCTTCTGTGTGTGAAGTGAGTAAGGGTGTTCCTCCTAGTTCCCTATCAGTGCCAAGCTTGGTACTGGTTGGAGAATCATAAGGACTTGGTGAGGCAAGGACAAGGGTTCTTCAGGGTGTAGAGTGATCTACATGGTAAGTAAGATCATTGATCTGTAGGTGTATGTGTGTGCAAGGTCAAGGTTCACAAGTGTGCAGAACCGTGTTTGATTTGCAAGTGTGCAAGATCATATAGACAGCAACACAACAGGGAGCAGTATCAAGTAGGATCTACTTGGAGTACAGGTGTGTACTCAGATAGAGCTAAGAGGAAGGCAAGGGAGTTCCTTCCATAAGTATGGTCTGTTGAAGTGTAGGTTATTGCAGGTTCATGGGAGATCTACTTGAAGTACCTTGAGTACTTGTGGAGTGCGTGGAGCACTTGTGTTGTGCATGGAGCATGGGAGGTGAACACCAACTCTATATTTGAGTTGGGTGTTGGGACCTAGTAGAGAGAGCTTTGAGGAGAGAATTACTATTCACTTGAGGTGTGGGAAACCTCTGAAGAGGTGGTGGAGAAGAAGTGGCATCTTCTTTATTGTATTCTTTTCTGTAAGAGTTATTAATACAAGTTGTGTATTGTCTCTCATATTCTGTGTTATTCTAAATTCTAGTTACTTGTTGATTCTGGTTATTTCTGCATATTAAGTTTCTTGAATTTGGTAATCAATTGTGTGCTTTCGGGTTGGTCCTATTCCCAACACGTGGTATCATAGCTAAGGTTGCAGGAAGCAGGGTTGTGTTTGGTTACAGGGCACTCTCAGTGGTTTTTGATCGAGTGGGAGTTGAGCAACGGCAGATCAAAGTAAGCTAAGAATGGAGGAGTTGAAAAGCACAGATGGTCACTTAAGGTCTGATGGAAAGAAAGAGCAGGTAAAAGTAGATTGTTGGTTGGTAGCAGATCAGCATGAAGAAACTAAAGAAGCAGATGTTGCAGGTGTTGTTGCACAGGATGCTCTGGGAGGTTTCTTGGATAAAGTTGAATCTTGGATAAAAGATTCGGTTGCCTCTTTCCATGCAGCCCCAGGTAGAGGAGCTGGTGAGCCTTGCCAAAGAATTGGCAAAGGGGAAGTGAAGCTAAATTACAGGCGGCCAACACACGGGTGTTGATGAGGGTCATGCAGGTCCCAGGTTTGGAGATATGGCTAATTTCTTTAGAAAGATTGGGTGATGAGAGATGCAAAAGAACTCTCATAGCAGATGCACTTGAATTAGCTGGTGGTAAGAAAACAGGTACTCTTTATCTACTTGTTTATATTACTGATTCTTCTTTTGTTGCAGAGACGTGGCTTCATAGGCTTGGTCACATGAGTAGGAAGGAGATGCATGTTCTTAAGCAGAAGACAGATATATTTGACAGGCTTAAGAACTGGAAAGCCTTAGTGTTCTTGGAGGAGATGGCGGACAGAGTTCAGTGTATGAGGCTGGATACATCTAAGCAGGGCAGTTTGGACATGGGATTGATTCAAAGGAGCTCGCGGGTAAAAATTCATCACTCACAGGTGAACACAGATACCGATGTCGGTCAGGAGGAACCGACATCGAACAGACAGGAGCCGATGTTGGTCATGTGCAGACCGAAGCCGGTAGTGTCGGGCAGAGTAAGACCGACGTTAGTCAGAGGACCGACATCGACAGTAGGTAAGACCGATGTCGGTTAGGAGGACCGACGTCGGCAGCAGGGACACCAGCGGTTACAGGTTGGTAGTCAGGGACAGACGCATGGGAACCGACGTCGGTCGGATGCAGACTGTGGGGTGGCCGAGGTTGGTCACTGTAACAAATTTTGGGTGGACAGCGTGTTGTCAAGGAGTCTCAAACACCCATACAGAGGACTGAAGGCGTAAGTAGGCCCTCAAATTCGTGTTCCTTCTCTTTATACTTGTTGCTGATTGTAGAGCAGGAAGGATCCAGGAAATAGGTGGGAGCATGGCAGGATTATGATGCAGAACCAAGTGGGAGATTTGGTAGGTTTGCCAGCTGGATGAAAGCACAGAGATGAATGGATGCCTTAGTAGAAGAATAAAGAGAACGGATATGTGAGACGGAAGACCAGTTCATATGGTCTTGAGGAGCTGCAAGACAGTGGTACAGGTTTTGATAGGTGGAGGACAAAGCACGGCTTTAGTCAATGTCAGGGTAACTACTGTGGTTTGACTTACCAGGAGGATGATGGTCATGACATCATTCTGTTACTGTATGTGGATGGTATGTTTTGCTATAGCAGGTTTGTACATACAGGGTTTTGCTGAGCTAAGGGTAAGATTAGTTTCAGTGGCATGTCATGAGGAGTTTGGAGCAATGGAATTCTTTGACATGGGAGGCATGGAGATCACAGGTAGATTTTGTCTCTAGTGGGAGCTGATGTGAATCAGGTGTTGGCGAGGTTCAGGATGCAGAGCTGAAGCACACTAAGGGCTGGATAGGTACAGTGTCTAAAATCACATGAGGTCTGGTATAGACCTGAGTTTTCCCATGCAGTGGGAGCTGTCAGAGAGTTAAGAGCCAATTCAGGGAAGTGGGTTCTCAGGTATTTGAGAGGGACCGGCAGCAGGGATTCATGCTATGCAGGGTCAGGACTTCACTACATGTGTTTGTAGGTTTGAATGTGGCAGGGTACTCGAATGACAGGAGGTACATCACAGTGTGTGTGGTGGGTTGTCTTAAGGATTGATCTTGAAGAGGGATACAAACTAGGAAATAGATTAGATGGAGTACAGGTACAGGTACAGTGCAGCTGTTTATCTCCAAGTGGGAGATTGTTAGGTTGTGGAGCTAAAAGCTTCACTGATGCAGACATGAAGGAGGTTGTAGGATGAGTTGCTGAGTGTCAGAAGTCTTTGGCATTGGTCTAGCCAACCGACGTCAGCAGGTAGGCGACAGGAAACAACCGACGTCAGTCATGGATCGGCCGACGTCGGCGACCCCCAGGCAGACAGGGACTGACGTCGGTCGCCTGTGTGGTTCGGACTGCGCTTATTACAGGTAGTTAGCTAACGAACCAAGTGTTTGCATGAAGAGATCTATTTTTAGACTGAGAGCTGTGGATCTAATTATTGTAATTAGATGTCTAATTATTGTTTGGATGAGATCTATATAATAGACTCATGGTTGTATTGGAAAAGTGTTCTAGTTTGAGTTGAGCAAAGTTTGCTCCTTCTGTGTGTGAAGTGAGTAAGGGTGTTCCTCCTAGTTCCCTATCAGTGCCAAGCTTGGTACTAGTTGGAGAATCATAAGGACTTGGTGAGGCAAGGACAAGGGTTCTTCAGGGTGTAGAGTGATCTACATGGTAAGTAAGATCGTTGATCTGTAGGTGTATGTGTGTGCAAGGTCAAGGTTTACAGGTGTGCAGAACCGTGTTTGATTTGTAGGTGTGCAAGATCATATAGACAACAACACAACAGGGAGTAGTATCAGGCAGGATCTACTTGGAGTACAGGTGTGTACTCGGATAGAGCTAAGAGGAAGGCAAGGGAGTTCCTTCCATAAGTATGGTCTGTTGAAGTGCAGGTTATTGCAGGTTCATGGGAGATCTACTTGAAGTACCTTGAGTACTTGTGGAGTGCGTGGAGCACTTGTGTTGTGCGTGGAGCACGAGAGGTGAACACCAACTCTATATTTGAGTTGGGTGTTGGGACCTAGTAGAGAGAGCTTTGAGGAGAGAATTACTGTTCACTTGAGGTGTGGGAAACCTCTGAAGAGGTGGTGGAGAAGAAGTGGCATCTTCTTTATTGTATTCTTTTCTGTAAGAGTTATTAATACAAGTTGTGTATTGTCTCTCATATTTTGTGTTATTCTGAATTCTAGTTACTTGTTGATTCTGGTTATTTCCGCATATTAAGTTGCTTGAATTTGGTAATCAATTGTGTGCTTCCGGGTTGGTCCTATTCCCAACAAAAAGAGTTAAGTGCTTCAAAGAGTTCAACGAGTGTGAAGACTTTGGCAAGTTCAAAGGTTCAACAACTTCGGCAGACTTAAAAGAATAAAATGATTCAAAGAGTTAAGATTGAACCATTAAACCATTGAACCTTGAACTTTCAAAGGTGCAAAGGTTCAAAGGTTCAAAGGTTTAATGACTTCGATGAAAAAGGAAAGGATCCAAAAAGTTTAAAGCTTCAAATAAATAGATTGAACCATTAAACCATTGGACCTTGAACTGAAATGATTCAAAGGTTCAAAGAAGTTCAAAGTGGGAACAAAAGCTTCAAGTAAATCAAAGAAGTATAAGATTCCAAAAAGAAGTTCAACCAAATGGTTCAACAGAAGAAAAGGAGAGCGAATGCAACCCTTTACAAAACATTGAACTGTCGACTATTAAACCACATTGAATCATTGAACCATTAAACTGATGCACTCTGAAGGTTCAAAGGTTCAAGGTTCAAAGTAGTTCAAGTGATCAAGTGACCAGTGACATCCCCATGGATGTCAAATTCAGGGTAAGGAAATATTTGTTGATTTTCAAAGATGCACACCTAGGAATAAACTCAGTGACTAGCCAAAGAAGAAGCTGAAGGAGCTAGTAGAAAGTGAGAAGATAGCCTGAGAGATCAGATCGTCAAGGAAAGACAAAATGTGGCAAGAAAGAGAGAACAAAATGCTACAAGAAATATAGACATATCTACATGAGAGTTATTTCCAGTAGGTGGAATAGTCCATTAGGTGGACATTAGAGGACACGAGTATTCAATGGCATGGCCTATTTTTCCCCCTTTGATTAAAGGCAAATGGACAGCTGTGTAAGCATCATAAAGAAGACCAAATAGCCCATGCTTTGGAGAAGACATTTGAGATGATTAGAATGGTAGAATCTAGGCTGATATCTTGCTCCAGCATGTCCCCTTCACAAAATTTCAAAATGCATTCAAGGCATTGAGTGCAACATGGGCCATTTACTGGAAACAAGCACCAAAGTCTTTCTTTGGCTGATATATATTATAATCTCTAATTTTATGCAAAGGAGATCTCTTAGTTATTGGAAGTGAAACTCTGCCCAAATTGAAAGGCATTCCTGAGACTTTGAGCTCAGACTGTTAATCATATTTTGTCATTTGAATGAGAAAGCAAGTGACTATTCATACTTTGTGTTGAAATAGCTTGTGTTATCTAAGAAATTTTTCTTATGTCTATTTTCTAAATACAGTCTTGTCCATTTAATCAAATAAGCAGAACTAGTGGAAATAATCTAGAAGGTGTCTTGAAGTCGACTGTGGGAGACTTTGTGCTATCATAATTGTCTTCAGTCTGTGTTTTGTGTAAAGAATACTGGAGAGACTTTGAGCACCCATTATCCTTCCTAACCTTTCACTTTGTTGTAGTTAAAGTGGAGAGTTTGTGTTACACTTCATTCTACTATGTTACTACATCTTGATCAGTGAGAGAAGCAATGAAATACTTTGTTCTTTCGTGGGTTTCTTGTGGTTATAGTTACTACCCAGGAAGTCTTCACCTAGTTTTTTGAACATCATTTCTAAAAGAAGAGAAATGCCTTCAGTAATTACCCAGGATTTCTCCTTGTCCTTGTGAACATCATCTCTAAAAAAAGAGAGATGGATGGTGTTATTCCACCCCTAAGTGTATTTTTAGCTTATATTAGTTATAGTAGTTTATAGGGAACATCCCTAGCCTTATAGGGAACCTCCCTTTGATGAGAGGAGAGATTTATCTCATTTTGTTGTGGTAAACCTGCACACTTTACCGTATAAATCTCCTTATGCTGAGGTTGATATACTTATTTTGTTTTCAATTAGCTGGTGACAAAATATTCACCTAATAGTTTTCACCAAACCATATTATTTTGACCTATTTGTTGTCAATAGGTAATGACAAAATGATAGGGCTAAAAATAAAAATTATTTTCCAATGTTCTAGGGAAGCTTTTAATACTTTATTAAGTTTTTAATAGTTGTGGTAATTAAATTCCATTGACATCCAATAAACAAATGTTGATGGCCAAAAATCAAATTAGGTTAATATAGTTTGTTATATGGTTTCAATAATTTATTATATTCCCCCATTGCTCTTAAACAATGATTACTCTATATTAGCTTGTCTAATGAATAATAGTGATGTAGTAAAATTATTTGTTTTCATTATGTTTATCAAAGTCTTGATCGAACTGAATAACATGGGAAGCAACATAACTATTAATTTAATATTGTAGTGATAGCTACTATGATTAAGCAAAATTGTAGACACCTAGATGCTATTGTTGTACATAGGCAAGGAGAGGTGCATGCAGTGCTATTGAAAGTAGACTTCAATTTCAAATTTAGTAAAGTCTACTACAATAAAAAATTTAGGGACACATAAAGCTTACCTACTATTTTATCATGGATTTGGACAAGCCTTTTGAGTCGAGCAAGAGAATTAAGGTTGTACAAGTTGAAAATACTGAATTAAAATTAACAATTGAAGATGTAAGAGACCAATTATTAGTTTTTGACAACTTAATTCTATACCCAACTTATACAAAATAGTTGGATACTTATTTAGAGTCTCAAGGACCCATGGTGGAGTTGGACATGAAGGCTAATTTTATAAGAAGTCTCATTAATTACAATAGAATACTGAGACATCCATGGCAACTATATCCAAATCGCTTATGATGATAAGGTATTGTAATGAATAACACTTCATTTTATCTTGTTAATGATTTTTTGGTTTAAGTGTTAATACCTAATAATTTAGATCCCTACTTGGATTAATTGTGTTAAGTTTTTTTGGGTATAATTGTGAAACCCAAACTACAATATGATTTAGAAAAACCCTATCTGGCTACGTTACAGTGTTAAGGTTTTTTGTTTGAATGGAAAACCCTAGTTGTAATAAATATATGTTTTAGTTATGCTATTTTTAAGTACAAGTTTTCAATGCTCAATTTTATTATTTACTGATATTTGTGTTGATACCAATTTCCTAGTGATTGTAATTCAGCTTTTCAAGTGTTGTTGGAATTTTGGGAAAACCTTTACGTGTTTTCCAACTATCACCTATATCAATATAGTTTGATCTAAATAGTATGTTTGCATTATGATGATACTATAATTTGATGCATCACATAAATTATTAATGCATGCAAGCTAGAATGGCATTCTTTTGGATAAAAAATATCATTATAATTTTTTTACTCTTGTTTTTGGATATTAAAAAGTTTCTCTTCTTTACTTTCTTATGAAACAATTTTAAACAGTTCCTTACCATAAGTACTAAAGCAGAATTAAAATACTTGTTAATATGTAATTTTCAATGAAAGAAAAAAGATAACAATAATGATGATTTTTCACATGTTTTAGAACCAAAATAATAGTTAGGACATGCCTAAGTATATTATTCAATTATAAAGTCTACACTATGTTTGATTTTATTATACAATATATTGTTTGATTTGTTCTTTTTATTGATGCCATATTTTTTTTATCTTCCATGATTTTCAATTATTTATAAGTGTTAACCTTATGACTATCATAGATCTTGTATCCCTATCTTTCTCTTTGTTCCTTAAATTCTTCACAAGTGTTTAAAGTATCTTACAAAATAAAAAATATGAAGATATTTATTTATAAACATGAAGATGAAATTGAAATGAGATTAATTATTATAATATGATTTATATATTTAAAAAATAAAAAATATGAAGATATTTATTTATAAACATGTAAATGAAATTGAAATGAAATTATTTATTATTAAGATGCCATTTATATATTTGATCATAGTGATCTAAATGAAGGAATCCGAATCATTTTTAATATTAGCAAAAGTATTGAAGATTAGTTGAGTTATAAAAGTGAGTGAAATTAATTATACCTTTATTAACATAAATTATTAATGGTGGGAATCGTTTTCAACCTCAAATTTATTAGTATATCAAAATTTAAACATTCACTTACCTCAAATGTATGGGATTATTATTAACATAAATTATTCATGGTGGGAATGGTCTTCATATGGTCTTCATCCTCAAATTTTAATATGCCAAATTTTAAACATTCACTTACCTCAAATATATAGGACCATGAGTTCGACTTTATATTTTACCCATACTTTTTTAAAATTTATAATGATTTTGATACTAATAATCCATTATGAATAACTTGACAATATCTAAATAAAATAATAAAATTTAAAATAAAATGAATCCAACCATATTTTTTAAATAAGAAAATTTCTTCATGATGTTAACTTTATAGAGGTTAGGAATTATGATTTCACTTTATTAAACTTTTTAGACAAGGCATGTGGAATTTTCAAGATATGTACTCTAAATCTTCTCAAGGATGGTTTTTTTTGGCCTAAGGCAAATGCCAAAATTTGTATTCAATTCAATGAACAAGATTCATTGTAAGAGGTTATTAATGTTGTGTCATTCCATAATAATATTATAAATTCAACTCAAGAATAATGGAAGGATTGGAGTGGTATGTTGAAACCCTCTTCATCAATTAGGGGATATGAATGGATCTCACCTCAACCACTCATGTGTTAAAGCTCAATGAGAGATGCTCTATTTGATCCACTTCTTAGAGTTGGAGTGGTTTATTTCAAAATAACTAGGGATATTTTATTTATCCCAAGATTTTCCTAAAATTCTTTGTTATTGCTTTAATAGGGAATACCTTTGGGCCATTGGCTCGTGCATTTAAGATTTCATCATCCTAATTGTGCATTATATGACAATATTGAGATTATTAAGATTTTTTTTGTTTTTCGTCAAAAACTCAGTGGGCTTGAACATGAATCTATGATATTTTCAATCCATTTTATTTGAAGCATTTAATTTGATATAATATTAATGCATGCAAGATAGAATGACATTCTTTTAGATAAAAAATATCATTATAGTTTTTTTGCCCTTGCTTTGGATATTCAAAAGTCTCTCTTCTTTACTTTCTTATAAAATAATTTTAAACAATTCCTTACCAAAGGTACTAAAGAATTTTCAAAGAAAGAAAAAAGATAAAAATAATAATGATTTTACACATGTTTTAGAACCAAAATGATAGTTAGGACATGCCTAAGTATATCATTCAATTATAAAGTCTACACTATGTTTGATTTTATTATACAATATATTGTTTGAGTTGTTCTTTTTATTGATGACATATTTTTTTTGTCTTCCATGTTTTTCAATTATTTATAAGTATTAACCTTATGACTATCAAGGATATTGTATCCCTATCTTTCTCCTTGTTTCTTAAATTCTTCACAAGTGTTTAAAGTATCCTACAATATAAAAAATATGAAGATATTTATTTATAAACATGAAGATGAAATTGAAATGAGATTAATTATTATAATATGATTTATATATTTAAATAATAAAAAATATAAAGATATTTATATATAAAAATGTAGATGAAATTGAAATGAAGTTATTTATTATTAAAATTCCATTTATATTTTTGATCATAGTGATCTAAATGAAGGAATCTGATTCATTTTTAATATTAGCAAAAGCATTGAAGATTAGTTGAGTTATAAAAGTGAGTGAAATTAATAATACCTTTATTAACATAAATTATTAATGGTGGGAATGGTTTTCATCCTTAGATTTCTTAGTATATCAAAATTTAAACATTCACTTATGTCAAATGTATGGGATTATTATTAACATAATTTTTTAATGGTGGGAATGGTCTTCATATGGTCTTCATCCTCAAATTTTAATATGTCAAATTTTAAACATTCATTTACCTCAAATATAGAGGACCATGAGTTCTAGTTCATATTTTACCCATACTTCTTTTAAATCTTTAATAATTTTGATACGAATAATCCATTATGAATAACTTGACAATCTCTAAATAAAATAATAAAATTTAAAATAAAATGAAGCCAACCATATTTTTTAAATAAGAAAATTTATTCATGATGTCTAATTTATAGATGTTAGGAATTATGAGTTCATTTTATTAAGCTTTTTAGATAAGGCATGTGTAATTTTCAAGATATGAACTCTAAATATTCTCAAGGATGGTTTTTGTGGCCTAGGGCAAATGCCAAAATTTGTATTCAATTCAATGATCAAGATTCATTGTAAGAGGTTATTAATGTTGTGTCATTCCATAATATTATTATAAATTTAACTCAACCATAATGGAAGGATTGGAGTGGTATGTTGAAACCCTCTTCCTTAATTAAGGGATATGAATGGATCTCACCTCAACCACTCATGTGTTAAAGCTCAATGAGAGATGGTCTCTCTGATCCACTGCTTAGAGTTGGAGTGATTTATTTCAAACTAACTAGGGCTATTTTATTTATCCCAAGATTTTCCTAAAATTCTCTGTTATTACTTTAATAGGGAATACCTTTGGGCCATTGGCTCATGCATTTAAGATTTCATCATCCTAATTGTGCATTATATGACCATATTGAGATTATTAAGATTTTTTTAATTTTTCATCAAAAACCCAGTTGGCTTGAACATGAATCTATGATATTTTCAATCCATTTTATTTGAAACATTTGATTTGATATAAATTGTTCTCCTAGAGAACTCATCTATGATTTGTTCAAAATTCATATAAATTTGACATACTTTATGAGTGAATTGTATTTTTTATCTTGAAAGAAAGGTTTGTTTCTATTTTTCTAATCTTATAGCTAACAATAAATTCTCTATGGATAAAAAGGCCTAAGTGATTTCAAATGTATCTATGAAAATTTAAGTGAAAGAAAATAAGGGATTGTTGGAGGTGGCCCATCTCTAGACTTTATTGGATCATTGGGAAAATGTTCTCCACACTATTGCTCTTGCTTTTCCCTATTTGCCTCCAAGTGATAAAACAACATAGGAGAGGGGTGAGTGGTGGCACAGAGGGGGTAAGGGAAAGAGGGAGATGTTTACCAACAAATCCACTCTCATAGTTGGATTGGTTGGTCTTTTCCTTAAAAGCACTCACCTCTTTAGGTGTAATGTGATGTTTTGGCTTCTCCTCTTCCTGATGATAAATTCTTATGCTTGGCCTTAGCCATATATGATCATATTTCCTCTCTAGATGGAACACAAGTAGATCCCCAATGTAAATTGAAGGAAATTAAAGGATAAAATAATAGAAACACTAGTTGAGAGCCCTTACTTGATGGTGATGACATAGAATTTTGGTTGGGGCCAACTAGATGACTAAGATCCTCTTCCTATTATTGACCTCTTTTTTTTGAATGCTTAATTTAAAAATAATTTTGTATTATTTTATTAAACTTATAGTCGATCATGTTGACCTTTTATATTAATTTTTTTGGGTGCTATTTTATAACATTTTTTTTATAGAATTAATGTGTTATAGTTTAATACATGATTCTATGTTACCCACCTTTATTTCTAAATTAAATTTAGTATATATTTATCAAAATATTATAATTCTATTTCATCCCCATATATATATATATATATATATATATATATATATATATATATATATATATATATATATATATATATATGTGAATGAATATGAGTTCAGTGACACTTATTGTTCAAATTGATAGAATTAATATTTAATATCAAAAATAATTTATTGAGTAATTTGTGAATAATTATAATTTTAAATTATTTTGTTCATTTTGCATATGAGACATTGTATAATATTTTCTAGATACAATTGTATATATGTTTTCAATTCTAAGATTCCTATTCTTATATTGGGCCTGTCATCGGCGAGAAGAAGCCTTTGCTTGAGGAAGGGAAAGAGAAACAAAAAATAGCTTAAATATACTAAGATGAGAAACAATAAGGGGGATTTTTAGAAGTCATCTACAAGAAAAAAAATATGAATAAATAAAATAAAATAAATAAAAAATTGGATAATATTGAGCTATGAACCATTTTAGGACACACTATTAGAACTATCTTTAACCCCTCCAATTTCATTATAAGAGTAGATGATACTATTTTTAGTTCCGTAAATACTTTTAACTTGGGCTATTAATTGGTCTAGACTACAAATGGATTTAAGGGCCTCAAAGTTTAATATATAAGGCCACAATCGACCTCAAATATTGATAAAGATTTGACCTTAGATAATAACGGACCTCAAATGGTCAACAAAATTTAAACATAAATTTATTAAACACAACCAATCTACTTAATCAACCCATCAATATATTTCATCAATTAAAATAGATACAATATTAAATATACTTATTTTTTTAAAAAAATAAAAGGTGAAATATTTCTAAAAACCTCATTAAAACTACAAACTAAATCATTATAATGTTCAAATGTGAAGGTTGTGCTCCGGTTGAGTGTGTTTCAGTCTCAAATGTTAAGAATGTTGGTAATGGTTCTAAATAAGCATATCATTAGTAAATAATCACTTCAATCATTTTCATGTTCAAGAGTTCTGGTCCTTCACGACCAAAGTAGTTTCGGCCTCCAATGTTGTTAATTGTTCCTTCAAATAAAATGATCATTCGTAAATAAACACTTCCAAATAAAAGTAGTTTGTTTTGGCAAGGAGAAAGGAATTCGGACACTGTGGATAACTCACAGGGGTTATTTATAGAGAGATCATAAACATTTTGAGAAAATTCAAATGATTAACCATAAAATGTCTACCTTTAATTAAACATTATATAATATTATAATTTAATGGTAATTTAAGCATGTAAATCACTGTGATATAAAATATTGTTATTGTGATATGATATATTATTATTATTATGAAGAGTAACAATACATTAAATATTTTTTTAAATGTTTGTTTGATTATTGTAAAATCTTTATAAATATTTAATAGATTATTGTGACAATAAATGCTATATATTTTTTTATTTTTTTCAAAATTTATTTGAATATTTAAATGTACTAATGTATATAAATACATATATATTTTTTGAATTCAAATTAGGATTTTATAAATCTTAGTTTAATTGATATAAATAATGGTAAATTATAATTATTGTGTTATTTATTAAAATACAAATCTTCTCATGATATCAAATTTGAAAAGATGAAACTATAATTGAATCCCAAAATAATTTGACTCAATTAATATCCCTCCATCCTTAAATTTGTAATTATGATATTTATCCTTTAATCAAAAGAAACATTACCACAAACCCTTAGAAAATCTTAACAATAAAAGACATTCAAATCCCTAAAAATGTACACAATATTTTTCTAAAAAGTACTAAAAATAAAAGAAAAGAAAGAAAAAAAGAAAAAAACACATTTAAATAGAAAATACCCAGTAACGTAAAAATATAGAAACAAATTCAAATAATATAAATTTATAAATAATAAATATCTAGACAACATTTTAAAATATAAAATCTTAATATTATATTTTCAGAGTATATACAATAATAAAATAATATTATATACATATTTGAATGCATCACTACATAATAATAACAAATTATTTAAATTTTCTTGACATTACTCTATAATATAGAGTAACAAACATTACATATACAAATGTGGACAAGATCTAGTAAAGGCCTTTAGTTTATTGACTTCTATTCATATAGTATTAATAATACAATATGAACACACTATATTATTATTATATTGTTAATACTTACTAAGGTTCAATAAAATGCCCATCCTACTAACAGACCTATATTTAATATCATTATTTTCTTTACTTTAATAACTTGAACCCAATTCAGGGTGATTGGGTAGTAGACACCAAACCCTACCTGTACACCAGGCCTGTCAGTGGGGCTTGATTATTACTTAGAAATTTCTCCCAGTTTTAATTAGACTAAGCATCTCCTGATTAGATTAAGAGGCTTCATTGATAGATATAAAAAAGTGTTGGGTGTGCTTTCATCCACTTCATTGATAATAATTGTGAGATAGGAATAAAATTGAAAGATGCTATTCATCATTCAAAAGTATAAATTAATAATTTTCAACTATTTAATTTTGATTATCAATTAGATTATGTGTATATAAAATATAGTTTATAAGACTTTCAATTTGTAAAAACTAGATTAAATTGATTTAACATTTTGTGTAGGTTGCATTTCAATTATTTAATTTTCACTATCAATTATATTATGTGTATACGTAAGATAGTTTGTAAAACTTTAATCTGTAAAGACTACATCAAATTGACTTAACATTTTGTGTAGGTTACATTTCAACTATTTAATTTTCACTATCAATTATATTATGTTTATATATAAGATAGTTTGTAAGACTTTCAATTAATAAAGACCAAATCAAGTTGGCTTAACATTTTGTGCAAGTTGCATATATTTTTCTCATGATAAATAGCCTATTTCATTAAAATTGTTTTGAACAATTTTGTTGTTTTCTATTAGATTGTTTACATGATTTTTGAGGCCTTTGTTTGTGATTATTGTGACACTTATTTTAACAAGTGCCATGAAGTGGTTAGACCATGTAAGGTAATGTAAAGTTGTGTTTACAAAATAATGTTTATTTGAATTAAAAAAATTTACATGGTGGCTTTAACTTGGCGTACATATCTTCCAATATATAAAAAATAAACAAATAAGTTTTTAAAGTAATTAATAATAAATTTTAATCATCTATCATTCAATTAAATTTAACCATATTTAACAATAAGGATATGATTATATATTATCACTTAGGATTGACAAAATGATATTAGGCATCAATTTAATAAAGCCATGAGGTCTCATTGTTTTGTATAATAACATAGAAAAATTGGGAGTTAAGAATATATTTCTATCATATACCATTTTATTATAGAAAATCCAATCCACTTGTTTTACTGTAAGAAATCCATGCTTTTGTTGAAGTCGACATTATCAGTCATTTGAGCCAAACCAAAAGAATGACCACTTAGATTAACCCTAGTCATGAAAGTAAAAAGAGTTGTAATTATTCTTGAATATGCATAAAATTTAAGATAATTTCAAAAGTTAATATTTTCAAAATGTATATAAAAAGACACTTAAAAATTCCAAACAAAAAATTACCAATAATATAATGGCATATTTACTAAGAAAAAATAGAAAGGCTACACAACTCACAAAATTCTCATCAATAAGAATTTTGAAATTTATGAAATTACAATAACTAAATGATTAATTTTAATTTTGTGGTGGCCTCTAAAGAATACATCTTTCCGAATCTTCTTTGCATATTCAAAGTGTAAAAAAATATATATGTTTGTAAAACAACAACGAGATTCCCAAAATAAACATACAACTCATAATAGCTTTTCTTGAATTTTCTTTTGCTTAGTGAAATTTATAAATAGACATGAATTTAAATGGTGTATGAATATGTATTAAAATTTATCCATAGATTTATTATCTATGATAGGATACTAGAGGGTGTGTTTCTAGTAATACGTGGAAATGTTGAATCTAGTGTTTAGTACTTGACAATGACAAGATTGACACACATTTATCACGTATGATTTGAGAACAAAAACTTGGTCATAATATTCTATTCTCTCACACTTTCATGATACTTATGTGTTGACCTTTTCATTATGTTGATACACACCTACAATAACCTCACTATTAATTCAAAGTTAATATTCTGCATAGATATCTCCAAATCCTCATTTTAGTCTCCCTGTACATAGGTCAATTTCATCACTTTTGATCTGTATCGATAATCGATATTGATTAATCCTGGTCTAAACTAACCCTATCCCAACATCTATTACTTTTTACAATCAAATATTTCCTTAATGTTAACCCATCTGCCTAGTGTGGTGGTGACATGAAAAATTACAAAATTGGACTCATACACAAACAAATCAAGGTTTCATTCAAAAATGACTACACACTTATCTAGTACACATTTATAAACTATTTAAAACTGAGAAAATTTTCCCTATTCTTCCCAAAGTTTGAATTATAATTAGGAGAAATCACAAGCCAAGTCTTAAGTATACTAAATCCAAGTCAAAGCAAGCATTATCAAGTATCAAATCAAAATCATTAGTTATGTACATATAGCAAAGGAGCACAATTTCACTATCACATTAGGTGAAACAAATACATGTGGTTTGATTTCCCTCTTTGTAGTATCAAATACATAGGTAGAGGTCAATTATCAAATTGAGTTGTTGGGGTCAGCGCATTCCATTACACTTTTCTAATTTTTTCCATGAACTCTCACAAGCACACTTAGGGTTTCAAGGTGAAGGAGACTAATTTTTAGAGATACACACATCATGAGGGTTTGGGGTCATAAATATAAAACATAAAAAGACAAGCAAAGGTGACCATGTGGTTTCATTCCTGCATTTCTATTTAGGTCAATATCAACTAGCATAGGTTAGTGTCGACCAATAATATTGATCGAAACCCAATAAAATCAACCCTACATAAATAGAAGTACAATACCTGAACTAGATGACTCATAAGGATGTTTTATTTTTATTTTTACTTCAAATATTTATTCACCATTAGAGACTCAACCATAAAAGGTAAGTACTCATCCCTTTATTTTACTTACTATATTTAACATATGCCACTTTTCAAATCTGTGCAATTAATTTCATTATTTTTACATTAATATGTATTCTTGAATTTTATATCTTATCATCTAAATTATCCTACATGTGTCTATCCTATTAGAGTTAGTCTTGATTTCATTAATTCAAATTAGAAAAAAACCATTGGTGAACCCAAACCCTAGGTTTCCATTAGGGTTCCATCACTCTAAGGTTTAAAATTTTTTATTCTAGATTTTCAAATTTCATTTGTGATTTCCATAAATAAAAAAAATATTTTCACCTTTCAATGGTTTCAAATTTTTTTCCTAGGGTTTTAGATCTAATTTATGATTTCCATACACAAAAAAAATTTCAATTTCATCTGTAGATTTTCATTAATATTTTCATCATTCTAGAGTTTTAGATTTTAGACTTATGATTATTCCCTAATAATACACATTAATCATGGCCTTATTGAATGAAAATTATTATTAACACTAGTCACGACAATACTCTTTTCATTTTTTCCTCATGGAAATTATACCTTATTTAGATCAATTTTGTAAGAAAATGGGTCAAAATGATCAAATCTAAGAACACTAATAAAGCTAAAATCACCAATGAATAATCCAACTGTTTATCCAATCCTATTATTGCAACATTCAATCTAAGCTTCCTATTACTACCACTATGTGGAAAATGACATGTATGACCTCCTTGGTTCCTCCTACTATGGATTATAATATACATAATATCCACTATCTACCCTATTGATGGGATTATCATGAATATTGAGACTAATAATAGTTATGATACAACTATTAATAATCAACTAGACTTAATGAATGACCAAGAATTCATTGAATATTTTAACATGTATTCACATCAGATTGATGATATGTTATATATATCAAGAGATGAGTATAAAAAATTGGCCAAAGCTTACACATAAGGTATTTATACCTCTACTACTAGTATTATTCCATTCCTACACCTTTAATGACCTATGTGACACTCACCTAATGTTTGGGGGAACATAAATCCTCCAAATATTTATGTAGATATTCCTACATAGGAAAACTTTATCCCTCCCATGATGACTACAGATGTTCCATTACCAAGATAACCTAATGCATGTTCCCTTGATCATACTATTACAACTCTGCATGCTAAGGTATTTAAACTAGAGCAAGGTGTATCTAGAGCTAGTCATTCCATTTATTCTCACACCTTGTTCCATTAACCCTTACCCATTGAGATAATAGTTTACCCTTTTACCAATAGGATTTTTAACTCCCAAGATCAATAAAGAGGCAAAGGATTTTAGAGAGGACAAAAATATGGTGGTGGTAGAGAATGGTTTCCAAATCAATGCAGGTCTTATTTTTGTTATAGATGTGGAGAAGAAGGCCATATAGCATTTGAGTGTCCACACTACGAAGATCAGTAAAGGAGAAAATATCATCACCCAAGAGTGAATTTAGTTGAAACTAAAACAAAAGAGCAAAATACTGAAGTTGTAATAAGAGATATTGGAGAAAATCTCATGATGAGAAGAATAATGATTGTTCCAAAGAAATAACATGTGTAGAATAAATAAGGTGGTGATGCTTGGTTGAAAAAAAATATCTTTAAAATAAGGTGTAATTTAGGAGGTAAGATATGTAAAGTAATTATAGATGGTGGTAGTTGTGAAATTATGGTTTCTAAAGACATGATTAGGAAACTAGTTTTGTAGGGTGAAAAACATCATAACCCTTTTTGAATTTCTTAATTTAATAAAGTGAATGAAGTTATAGTAGTTAAAATGTGCTTAATCAAGTTTTATATAGGTGAAAATTACAAGGATAAAATATGGTGTGATGTTATACCAATGGATGCATCCCATGTGTTATTGGGTAGGCCATGTCAGTTTGATTGAAAAGCAATTCATGATGGATCAAAGAACACAATTTCTAGAAAAGTGGTATGAAGGTAGTTTTATTAATTTTTAAAGAAGAAAGGTACGATAAAAGCATGTTGAATTCAAAATAATTTATCAAAGACATGAAGATGACATGTTTATATTATGTGTTAGTAGTAAAGAAAAGAGACAAAAGTAGTGCAAATACCAAAAGAAGAAGTAGTGTTGAAAGAATATGAAAATGCTATACCAAATGAGTTACCACATGGTTTACCACCAACCAAAGATATTAAATATTATATTGATTTGATTTTAAGATAAACTCTACCCAATCAAGTAGCTTATATGATGAGTCCAACAGAACTTGTAGAATTCAATAAGTAGGTTATTAAATTGGTGAGGAAGGGTGTAGTAAGGAAGAACATGCATCCATGTGCAACACCAATATTGCTAACACCATATAAAGTTGGAGGGTGGATGATGTGTCTAGATAGTAGAGCAATTAATAAAATTATGATCAAGTACATATTTCCTATACTTTATTTAGATGATATGATGGATTTTCTTAAAGGAGCAAAATATTTTACCAAAATTGATCTAAAGAGTGGATACTATCAGATTTGGATTCGTGAAGGAGATGAATGGAAAATAATATTCAAGACTAGAGATGGTTTATATGAGTGGATGGTGATATCATTTGGGTTATCTAATGCACCGAACACATTTACTAGGGTGATGAACATAGTGCTACGAGAATATAGTGGTAAGTTTGTGGTGGTTTATTTTGATAATATTTTAATATTCATCAAGACTAAAGAAGAGCACTTATAACATTTAAGAATGGTATTATAATTGTTAAGAAAAGAGAAGCTCTATGAAAATTTGAAGAAGTGTAGGTTTATTCAGAACAATTTGGTATTTTTGAGATTTGTAGTTTTAGAAGATGGTGTAAGAATGGATGAATAAAAAATAAAGACAATTATTGAGTGGCCTATCCCAAAGAACATCACATAGGTAAGAATTTTCCATGGTTTAGAAACTTTTTACAGAAATTTTATTAAAATCTTTAGTAGTCTTGTTACACCAATAAAAAATTATATGAGAGGAAAAAATATTGCATAGACAAGGGTAGATACAAAAAGCTTTGAGTTGTTGAAGAAAATTATAGAAAAGCCTATTTTAGCATTACCAAATTTTAGCAAAGTGTTTGAGGTTGATTGTGATGGTTCATTTATGGGAATTGGTGACATGTTGAGTCAATAAGGGAAGCTAATAATCAATTTTAGTGAGAAATTGAATGAGGTAAGAATAATGTATTCTATGTAAGATGTTGAATTTTATGCCTTTATACAAGCATTAAGACGTTGGAGGCATTACCTAGTGCCTAATGAGTTTATCCTATATATTGATCATGAGGATTTGAAGTATGTGAACACTCAAAATAAGTTAAATATTAGGCATGCAAAGTGGATGTATTTATTACAGGGATATATTTTTGTGTTGAAGCACAAATCAAGAAAATAGAATCAGGTAGTTGATGATTTGAGTAGGCGAATAGGGTTGATAAATACTATGGTGAGTGAAGTAGTTAGATTTGAATTTATTAAAGAAGTATATGATAATAATCTATATTTTGGAAATATAGCTGAGCAATGCAAGAATCCATTGATAGGTGATAAAATTAATATTTATGAAGAATATATTATGTAGGATGGTTATCTCTTCAAAGTGAAATAATTTTTATTTCAATTGGGTCTCTAAGATATAATATAATAAGAGAATTATGTAGTGGTGGTTTGGATAAACATTTTGGTAAGACAAATATAATAGTTGTGGTGGAGGAGAGGTTTTTTTGGCCAATGATTAAGAGACATGTGATAAGATATGTTTCAAGTTGTAGGATATGTCAAGTGGCAAAAGGACATGCAAAAAATATACGGCTCTACATGCCATTACTAGTTCTAAGAGGACCATGGACATATTTGACTATGGATTTTGTGTTGGGATTACCAAACACACAGAGAGGTAATGATTCAATTTTTGTTGTAAATAGGTTTTTAAGATTATTTATTTTATTTCATGTAACTAATTTTGATGATCTTTCAGATAAGTTTGTGTAGCACTTTTCATATAATCTCGATCATGAGATTTATTTGGTTGATTTGACACAACCTAAACAAAAATCTGGTGAGAGTTTTTCAAGATATCTATAGTGATGGAAAGTAATTTCAAGTTGATTCACTCACAATCTATCTAATAAAAAATTAGCCATTGTGTTAAATATGCATAGTGAGATAGCTTATCATCTGGAAGTACAGTGTGCACATACCTTCAAAGAGATCATTGATAAGGGTTTATTGATTGAGGGAGCTCTTATCAACAAAGGAGTCATCAAGATTAACTTAACTAATCAAAACCAAGGTACTAATTAGGGAGGCAACCAAAACCAACATAAAATCCAAGCGTCAACATCACAACTGGCACATGCCAATAACCAAGATAAACCAAAGCCATTTAATCATAATAAGAATGTTATGGGAAATTGATTAACTGAGTCATGCCATGTCTAAATGGTGCAAACATCATCTACTCAACCTTATCCACCTTTTTAGCTGACTTCTACTCAAAAACCTCTCCAACCAACTCTATAAGCATAACAATAAAGACCTATACAATAAATAGAATTGGCCTGTCTTCCCTTAGCCCGCTCCATAATAATTCATTGTACATAGAAGTTTATATAAAGTGGCAGAAAGTGAAATGTGTCCTTATAGATAATAGATAAGGCCTCCACATAATGTTTCTAAATCTCATCAAGCTTATTTGGTACATAGTGGTAGATCTCCAACAAAAAATGATAACTATCAAAGCCTATAATAATCATGAGAGAGAATCACAAGGCACCATTAGCTTGCCAGTTATCATTGGCTCTTTGACCCATGATACACTTTGACATGTGCTTGATCTTGAGTTGTCATATAATATGATTTTAGGTAGGCCTTGATTACATGGGATTCATTTAGTCCTATCAATGTTGTACCAATGTATAAAGTTCTCCCACTTAGGGATGAAGGTGAATATTCCAGGAGATTTGCACCCATATGAACACTACAAAAATCTCAAGGCTAAGTTTCAAATCTAAAATTACCAATACAACATAAATGAAAGTTCTAAGTAGGATAAAAGAAAGGCTATACTTATTTATTCACTAGAAGACAATTACATATATCCTAATACTTTGGATTCCCTTTCCCACATACCACCTCCTGAGGCTTCCAATCATTTTACCATTATAACTAATGGCCTAGTGGAATATGTGACATATGATACCTTTCATATTGCCAATATTCCTTAGAATACAAAGACCTTTAGAAGACCTAAAGTCACTCCACACATGCATTGACAACAAAAGAACAAAGATAAGGGACCTATCATGTTTATACTAGCATCTAGCCTATAACTAGACCCACTTGAAGGGGATGAATCATGGTTTTTTAATGACAACCAAGCTGATTATTATAAAATTACAAAGTATCCTATTCCTAATAAGTTCATGGAGAGTCAAGACTATGAAGTATGAGGCCTTAGACCAAATCAACAAGGAACATTGGAGCCAATTTTCATGACCAAGTATAAAAGGCCCTATGGACTTGGATTTAAATTCCCTAGGGGTAACCCCACATATCTTATTCAAGTTTCATCACTGATGAATAGTGATGATGATGTTGATAGTGAAGCAGATTCTGATCATAGACTCACCTTTAATGACCTAGCCGAGACTAACTTGTTTGATAATAATGCCATATATACCCTTACCCAAGTTACTAATCACAACCCATTGCCATTATACTATCCCCAACTGATAGACTAAGACCAACAATAATCCAATTTAATGATTGATGAGTTTTAAAATGATGAGGCATCTTATGAATTTTTAGGCCTTAAAAACAACATTTTGTTGGGAGATCATAAATCAGAATTCTCAATTACATTAGATCTTGAAGCATATTTTAGAGAGCAGGTGAACACCCTTAGCCAAAAACAAATATATAAAACATTGAGGTCCCTAAGTGAAAACCTCTTTGAGGAACTTTTTGACTAGGGAAAACGTAAAGATAAAAGCCAATCTAGTGGTGAAAATCTATTTCAAGTACCATTATATGGGGGTGTTCATTCTTCTTCAAATTTAGACCAAGAGACCACTAATGATGAACTTGCCAACAAATCTGAGTTCAATTTTGAGAAACAACAAGTGTTTGATCAAATTATTCAAGATTTTTTTACTATTTTTGTCACATGGATAGATCTCCCATTCAAGGACTCAGATTCATCATGCCTAAGAGAATTTGAAGAGCAAGTCCTAATAAATGAACCTGATATAACCAGATAGTTGAAGTCTTTACTTACTATCTTAGAAGATGGTTTGACCGTTCTAGTTGAAGATATAATGGAGGTAAATATTGATACTCCATCAAACCTAAAATGGATACAATTAGGTATGTCCCTTATTGAGGAGGAACATGAAGTCTTTATAGCTCTATTGAGAGAATTTGTAGATATCTTTGCATGGGTTTATTTTGACATGCCAGGTTTGGACCCCACCTTGGTTTTACATCACCTTATGGTAAATCCTGATGCTAAACTAGTTAAGCAAAATTTATACAAAATGCATCCTCACATTTATGTATTAATAAAGAAAGAGTTGGAAAAAATCTTAGAATTAAGATATATTCGATCTATTAACTACTCATAATGGATATCTAATGTTGTACTTATCGTAATTATCTTGAAGGAATCAGAATCTATATTGATTTTTGAGACATAAACAAAGCTTGACCAAAGGATGATTTCCATTGCCTAATATTGAGATGATTATCGACTCCATGATCGGTTATGAAATGCTTTTACTCATGGATGGCTTTTTAGGATACAAGCAGATCAGAATAACACCAAAAGATCAACATAAAATAACTGAATATGAAGCACTTGTTGCCTAGATTTGATAGGAAGTACAATGAAATATATCTCATCTCAAATTTTATGGTGATTCTCAGTTAATCATCAATCACATCATAGACCATTTATAAACCAAAGATGACAAGTTGGTTCCATATAAGGCCATGGTTGACACTCTCAAACAATAGATTACAGATATCTAGTTTGAGCATATACCAAGGGATAGTTATAATACTATAAATGCCATGGCTACTATAAACTCTCTGATTTGATAAATAGATAAAGCTAGAGAGTACTAGTTCTTCATCGAGAATTTATTCACACCAGCTCATGAACCTTCAACCATTGCAATGATTTTTGATATTATTGGTCTTAATTCTATTTAGTATTCTAACCTTTATAACTATCTTCATGAAAAAATTATACCACCTAACCTATCTCAAAAACAAACCAAATAGTTCATTCACCAAACTATTTGCTATACTTTATTATGATCCACCCTCTACCACTATAGTTTTGATGGAACTCTACTTCATTGTTTAACTTCAATAGAATCTACACTAGCATTATGGGAAGTACATGGAGTATGTTGAGCCCACTCTAGCAAGGCAATGCTATCCAAAAATATTTTCTGTATTGGTTATTATTAGCCCATGATGGATGTGGATGCAACTACATATATAAAGAAATGTGACAAATGTCAATGACATGCCAATCTAATTCTTTCCCCTAGCTAAGACTCTAAAACCTATGTTGACATGATGGCCATTTGCTATATGGGGACTCAACCTCATTGGGAAAATCAATCCTACATATTTAGATGACCATAAACATATCCTTACCACCACTAGATATTTCACTAAGAGGGTCAAAGCTTTACCCTTCACATGACTGAAATGTAAATTTCTAAGCTTATTTTCAACCATATCATCTACCACTACAGTATCCCTTCTGACATTATATCTAATAATGGAGGATTTTTCAAAAACAAGGATGTCAACCATATATTTACCAAATACAACATCACACAATTTTTTTTATTGAATATTACCCCCAAGGTAATGGTCAGGCCGAGGCATCCAACAAAATAATTTTTAATATTCTCAAAAATATTGTCAATGATTCTTGTCACGATTGACACCTTCAAATATCTGCACCCTTTGGGCATACCATACCAATTATTGTACCCCCATAGGAGTCACTCCATATTCACTTGTTTATGGTATAAAATCCATCCTTCCCATTGAGGTTGAGTTACCTTCACTACACATCTCTTTTAATCATGCCCTAGATGATCATGACTATTAAGTAGCTCACCTATAAGAACTAGACCTACTTGTTGAAAAATACACAACTACGCTTAATAATCTTTAGGCATATCAAAATTGACTCAAAGGCCACTATAATAGGCACATTAGACATAGAACATTTAAACTTGGTGATCTTGTTCTTAAAAAAAAACTAAAAGAATACCATGATCAAGAAGAAGCATAAGGGTAAATTCAAACCAAATTGGATAGGGCCTCTCATCATTACTAAAAGTTATGGATCAAGAGCATATAAGATCACCACACCAGTTAGAGATGAACTTCCTAAGGTGATTAATATTATTCACTTCAAGTGATATTATGCTTGAGCGTTATGGTGTATTATCTATTAGGACTGTTTTAGTTGTGTCACTTTATCACTATTCTTCTTAGTATTACTATCATTCATGTCACTCCTTTCAGCCTATTAATTATCCATTTACCATTACATTATATCAACCCAACGTCTTTTGCATCTTATTTTTACCTAGCCCATTTATCCTTGGTTTTGTCATCACTTACACATATTCAACATTAGTGAATCCAATTAGTTTTGATAGTTATTTCAAGTATTCTAGAAAAAAATAGTATTTTGGAGTAGTATGATAGAAGTTAAGGTAGTTGCATCCTTTGTTTGATTATTCTTTTCTTGTCACCAATATTGCTACTAGTTATAACCGCCTATGGGAAAACTAGGGGCAACACTTGTTTATTGTGCCTTGACCATACCAACTTACCATTTCCTATGCCATACTATGCCTTTATACTAACTATGCCTATTTTTTTTGAATTAGCTATAACACTAGTTGGGTTGCTCTACTGAAGGGTGGCACTACAATGGCTTGAGGTCCTACTCTGGCACTATGTAGGCAGTACTCGATACTTGTTGAGGTCAGATTAATCACCCTTTCTAAGCCACACTCTAACTATTTTATGAGCAACCTAAGCCACACTCTCACTATTTTTTTATCTTGAAATATTTTAGTGTCTCACCATTCTTGATCGAGTTGAGATACTCAAAAATTCTAAAAACACTTGTAAAACCATTAGAAAAGTCCAAAAACATTGACCCCTTCTTTGCCTTAAGGATTCTGGGAACCCTTACTAAGTCATAAGAAAATGACTTGTTCCTTATTTCCCCATCTTTTTTGTCCTTTTGTCTCACACACTTTCCATTTTACAAGACCATTCCTATTCTTCTATTACATCCATTATGTTGTTTTTATCAGTTATCATTTTCTTCCTATTTCTTAGAAGAACTACATTTGGCTTGAGGTTTTTGTTGGATAATACATTCATAGAACTATTTAGGCAACATCCACTTACCTAGTGCATATAGAGATAGCTCAGCCACCCCTTCCTTTTCTTCTATTCCCCCATTCTATTAGTTTGTTAGGTTGTCACCTATTTTTTAGGGGCAATGCTCATATGGATTAAATTAGATTGTTTGTTTCTATATTGTTTAATTTGTATACCTATTTGTTTATTTTTAATACCATTTCCTTGATTTATTCTAGGTGCATTCATTGGGTGATTACTTTCCCACACTTACACTTGAATCCATCCATATTGATACATCTACATTAGCATCATGGTTTCTATCATTGGTACATTGTTTTTTATTGAGTATTGGATTTCAAGAGTTAGGCCTTATACATATTTTTGCCAAGTCCTTGTGATGTTCTACCATGATTCCTACTGACACATGATACAATAAACCTCAGCTTCAAGAAGTCAATTTAGCAATGGAAATATCGACATCTCTTCAACATTGGCATCTAGATTCAATCCCAATAATATCCCACATAGATTAATTAAACAATGAAAGAATTTCAAACTTTATTTAGTTCGAATGAACATCTTCCTACTAGTAGGTTGTTCTAATTCATCATAACCCTCTGTGTTACATTATCATCATCATTAAAATTTCAATCATGTTTTCCATAATCAAGGTCTCATGATTATAACTGCTTATGGACAAATCATTACATACCGTTCCACCTGCATTTCTCAATGATTATAACTACCTTTGGGAAAATCATTGCGTTGTCACCACTTACTTTTTCTACCCATATAGGGGTATGTTTTTATCTTTTTTATTGTCTTAGCTGGGGTAGCTCCATCTTCTCAATGATTATAACTATGTTTGGGAAAATCATTAAAATTTCATGCCACATTGACACTATCAAGGTACAATGCTTATAACCAACTTTGGACAAACCATTGTACATCATCCTACTTGCATTTTTAATGATTTTGACTACTTTTTCAATATCATTATGTTTTCACCCCATCATCTTCCTTTATTTGGTCCTTCATTTTGATTCTTTCTTTTTGAAGGACCATTTTCCAACACCTACTTGTGATAACCATTCCCTCAAAGGGGAATCATATAGTTAGTTCATCATCATTGAAGTTGTAAGCATACACGACCTTTTTATTATTTGAGAAGAAGTTACTATGCTTATAGATTACAAACAGAGGTGGTGAACATCATGATCTTGCTCTTGATGGCATCCTCTGATGAATGGAAACTTAGTCCCTTTTTGATACTACAAGTAATGCTTACAATTATTGGGCCCATGATGACTATGACCTTACTAGAAAAGTGTACAATACCATTGGTAGTTGTGAGAACATTTTTCACTAGTACCATAAATTTGACATATTTATTCACCTTATTACTAGATAAATCATGAGAGGACCAATTAAGGATAAACTATTATAAACACTTGATGAAGCTCCTTGATTTCATGAAAAAATATAAGTTTGCAACTTCATCTAGTATTTTAAACACTTCTATACCTCTAATAATGATCATATGCATTCCTTCGTCCACCTTTTTGATAGCATAACCATGAAGTAATTTTTGATTTGTAATATTGGTCACACTATTTGGGATGATAGAGTATCTATAGGAATTTGGGCTTACCAAATAACTTATAAGCACCTTAACAAGAACACACCATTTAATCTAGTGTATGGCATATAAGCAGTTCTTCTAGTTGAATTCTATGTACCATCTCTTCATTTTGTGCACATTAGATAATTAGATGAGGAGTTTTCATTAAAAGCACATTTAGATGCTTTATTACAATTAGATGAATCCCATTTCCTTCCTCATTAGACTCAAGATATGGAGAAATTAAGACAAAAAGCACGGAATGATTGACACATTAAACATAAAACATTTACCCCTAGAATGAAAGTCTTGATCTATGACTCCAAGATCGTATGCCATTTTGGGAAACTTTGTGTTCACTAGGATGATATTTTATTGTTCATAGTATTCACCCTATAAGGGCTTGTCATTTACAAAGAGTGGATGGAAAATTTCTTCTTGGACATTATAATGGTAGCCAACTATGGCAATATTTCTCTGCTTACAAGTATAATTTTGTAATAATAAAGATAATGCCATTAGTTTAGGATTTTTCATTTTTAAATAAAGTACTACCTTAGTTGCACACAACATTAATTTTATAAAGGGGCATTTTATTAATTTTAGTTATAGTTTCATGGAGGACCATAATGTAATTTTAGTGTGGGGTAAGAGGTAATACATGTATTCATGTTGAGTAGCATTCATGTGAGTATTATAAGGATGCACGTGCAAATTGAAAAGTCCTAAGATACAAAGATTCTCGTCAATAGTATGAATATTCAAAAAATTGAATAGTTGGCTTTCACTCTAAATAAAAACATGAGACAAGATATGTCAATAATATAAAATGAGAATTGGTTGCAATAAGTGTGCCAACATTGTG
>JARHVA010003539.1:417500-480000 GCA_037957365.1 Torreya grandis | reverse complement strand
CCACCCATCCAATAGGCATCATCGAATGGGATCCTCAACTATTGAGGTCCATGCATAGCCTCCCCCAAGCTTAAGGGAAAGAGGCATGCCTTCAATTCTATATGCATAAGTATAAGGGATTTCAAAGATCATAAAAGAGTACCAAAATCTACAATAAGAAATCAAGGGAAACAAAGTAAGAGAACACAAGTCACATGGAAGACACCAAGATTTCATTAGGGAAGGAGAAAGGGCTTTTACTTTCTTTGTCACATTAGTTCATCAATATGCACAAGGGCTTCCAAGCCAAATTCAAAAATACTTATTAAGCATCAATCTTCCTCCTTAGACCTCCTAGTTTAAAGGTGCTACATATCAACAATACAAGATAAAAAACTTAAGAACAAAATCTTAAATTAAGGGCATCAAATCCATCCAAAACTCTAATACATTTTTCATAAAGAATATTTATTCAAGAAAGAAGAAAAGGGAGAGAGAGCATTCAAACATAAGAAAAACACAAGTAAAATACCTACCTAAACCCAAGCTCTACTTGATAATCTTCTCCAAGTTTTTTTCTTTCAACAAGCTCCAATCTCTCCTCCATCCAAAAATCCCCCCTACAAAGAAAAAAACAAAGTTATTAAAATAGAGAAGGTAACAAAATCAAGAGCCAATAGGAAAATGATATTTGTCCATCCTCATCCCAAAGATGTGATCAACTTTCAATAAAAACTCTTCCAATCTCATAAATGCACTTACACACCTATATAGGTGTTCCTTTCACAAAATATACAAAATACAACTCACTTGTAGTAAGTACAAGCTTGCTTGTGGGGATGAAATTATAGGTCATAAATAAAGTCTTTTTCATGACCAAAAGGTGGTTAAAAGGCCTTGAAAAACCCTCCTACCTAGTGGGTATGGGTATGTGCCTAAAATAGACTTATGAGACAAACTTACTTGTCCAAAACTCAATGTAAGAAGTGGGTGTAAGGCAAATTTCGGGATTAGACACGTGGTTGAGTTTGTAAGTCAACCTAACTCATGGTCAAGGTTAATTAACCTCATAGAGGTTAGTATAAGTTTCAGGTAATTTAATTAGGAAAGAGGATTAGGATAAAACATCCTAATGAATGATAATAAAATTAGGAATAAAAGAAAAAAATAATTTGATTAACAATTTAAAACAAAATGATTTGAATAAGGTTATAGGTTGGGCTGATTCAGTGCTGCATATGGTCTGTCAAGGCATGCTTGAGTACCTCATAATCTTACCTTTGGTCCCTTATAATCTACACACTCAATACAACATCAAATACATCCAAGAAAATAATTGATATCTAAATGATATGCACACACATATAATATAATTATTAATATAAGAATGTGACAACACCGAATCACAATCTTTGGTTAGTCTAATATAATAAATTATAGGTCAAAATGAATCATCATGTTACTCAACATCAAAATCTAAATAAAACATATATCCACTCAAGGAAATTACACTAAGTAATCATACATCTAATTGAATTTTACTATGTAGACACCTAAACCTAGCCATTGATAATGTCCAACTTGGCTTTTGAGCAATTTCCATCAAAGGGCATAATTTAGCCTAAAAACACTAAAACATATTAAAAGATTTGAAATTGATATATTCAAGTGCTGATTTTTTCTAGGATATCCTTAAATGGGGCAATGCAATTTATGGTCCAACTAACTTTGATCAGATCATTTCAAATCAAAATGTCAATTTTGTACTTGGGTGCTTTGGATTGCTCTTTTTTATTAAATATTTTGCATAAGACATGTGCCTTTGTTATTTTGTGTTGACAACATAATAAATGGTATAAAATAACCAATGCATGTGACATTGACTTCTAATTCCAATCTAATCAAATTTTGGACCAATAATAGGACATTTTGATCAATTTGAATAATTTATGCATAAAGAGCCAAGGTTTGCAACTAAGTAATTAATCATAGTTAGAGATAATTAATCCAAGTTAAGGCCTTAAGTTAATATTCGATAGAAAATTGTTGAATACTTATTTTTATAAATGATTATTGAATATCTACATCATTAGGTGACCTCATTCCTTGGGAAGGCATCCCTAGGCTATTAATGCAACAAATATCTAAATCAAACCACCCCATGTCTCATTAAATCTCTCTCATGCCTATTTAATGCCCCTATATCCCAAATATTAATGAGCCTATTTATGAATTTTAATTGTAAAATTGGATTAATCCTTAGCCACACATCTCAATCTTAAGATGGATGATTCAGGTTGATTCCAGCCAGTTGTAAAAGTCTATAAATGTGAGGCCTTGTCACATGAATTTTAAGCTTAACCAAAGTTATAATGTATAATTGATTCTCAATACTCATGTAAATTAATGTTATGATGCCAAAATATTGAGAAAAGCTAAAGCCAAGCAAGGTGCTAAGGAGATATGGAGGTAACCAACCTTCAATTAATGCAGATTTCATGAGCACAAATCAAGCAAGCCACTACAACAAGCATTTGTAACATCTAATGAAGGGGAAGGATTCTTGTTTTTTATTAATTTCGAGTTGTGATTCACATATGTTTTATTATCAAGCTAAACCTATTATCTAGGCATCAAGGTGTTAGTTTAGTGTTCTTTCGATTTGATTTATTCAACGAATACGATACTAATCTCCCCTTCATCATCAAATTCTTAGTTCACATATTGAACTAGCTATTAAGGTACATAATGATACTCTTATATAGTCCACTACATATCCATTTATATTACAAATATACCAAAACATATAATATGAAATAATGCTATAATTAGGATAACATCAAATATCACACATGTGAGGGTCACCACAAATGATAAATGGATCAAGGTGACTAGATACATAGGATTGATACAATTGGTATTATATTCTCCCCCTCTTATAAAACATTGTCCTGAATGCATTGATTAAACACAAGGGGTGAAATAACCACACAATTCATATGCCATACTAAGATATAATTAATGCAACATAAGTAATCATAGATACAACAATTGTTTTCATATATGTTTTCAATTTCTAGAGGCTCATCAACATATTTTTAATGTCCTTATGCTTATTTATTTATTCTCAATAGTTTATCTTATTTATGTCTTATAATTAAAAAAGTTTTAAGTTAATAATTAACATTAATCTCCTTAAGACAAAACCCATAGTGTCCAACTATCATATTGTTATTCAAATCTGTCTCAAACAAATGGGATCTAATGTATTTAAATCACTATCATCCCATCGCCAATTTATCCTGAACAATACTAGGCAATGTCAATGAATACTATCCAATACTAACAACCACTATCTGTCACGAATCAACTGATGTCAACACTGATGTTGTCAAAATGTTTGAAGTAGTCTGTGTATAAGTATCAATATTGTGTAAGGTCATATAGACAAAGTTGTGTGTCATCCCATGGTTAATATACAATATGATGAACAAGTAACAAATCATGGCATAATCATATAAAACATGACCAAGTAATGTTGAATATTAATATCAACTTCCATCAAAATAGAGTAATAATAATGTTAAAATACCCAAGTAATCACTATGATCTAAAAATACCTTCTTAGACCTCCCAATAAATAATGAAGCATAAGCTATGGCCAAATCATGTGTAATATCACACAACCTCCTTAGGCCTCCCAATAAATAATGAAGCATAAGATATCACCAAATCATATATAAGATCATACAACCTCCTTAGGCCTCCCAATAAATAATAAAGTATAAGCTATGGCCAAATCATGTATAAGATCACACAACCTCCTTAGGCTTCCCAATAAATAATGAAGTATAAGCTATGGTTAAATCATGTATAATATCATACAAACTCCTTAGACCTCTCAAAAGTAGGATAACAAGTGATTTAGCTAAATCTTATATAAAATCACCATGTCTGGTGGGCAGGAGGATGGCTCAAGACTTTACCTCACAAGCTAGCTCATCACACCCTCTAGCTATATTCCAAGTTACGTCTTCTCCCCCATACATACAATCGGCATACAAATTTTACATCATGACACTCATGAAACCAATATTCAAATAAATAAAAAAAACCTCACCAACTTAATCCACTAACAACTCAAATGCCAAATTGCCCTAAAAAATAGATATCTCAAGAAAACCAAATATCCATAATCATAAAAAATATGCAATAAGATGAGATTCAAATGTTCATAAAAAAATTAAATTTCAATCAAAGTAATTCAAAACCATCTAAATATCTATGTAATAGAAAATTCAAATTCAAGAGAATAAAAGTGCTAGTTTCAAACAAAAAAACAACAAAAAATAATAAGCAACTAAAAATAAAATAGGGCATAACAATCTCACAAAAGTACACATCACAACACTAAGTTGCTAAGAAAGCCACCCGAGGGGAGAAGAAATAATATAAGCCTCAATTACCTCACAAAGGTAAGAGTAAAACATCAGTCTCTCCATATGTCTCCTAAAGGTACATAAGGTTGCATCAAGGATAAATCATGAAGGTCCTTCTTTTGACAACCACTAAGGGGTGGGTGAAAGAACATATAATTTACATAGTGACCATTATGCATGAAGAGCCCATGGTATCTAAGACACTCATGGTGCACACATCTAAAATAATTAGTGACTACCTCATATAAAGGAGAAAAGTGAGTTTTTAGCTTACGAGAAGCTCCACTTCCAATCTCATAACCCGATCTAGACTAATATAAACATAGTTCTACTCCACCTTCGAACCCCATACTTACATCAGTACCCAAATATTAGAGTAATGATGTAGCGTTACACAACACAAAACATTACTACATGGTAACAACTTCTACTTACACAATATATGTTTACATGGACAAAGTTATTTTAAACCACATTTTCACGAATGGAAGTTACACATAAAGTTTTTCACAACATATTCACATTCAAAGTAGAAAACTTTGGGCTTAATTAACATAATAAAATATTGGGGTCATGACATACACACTCTAGGATCACATAACATAATTATTTACATAGAGAGAATCCATTATTTATAGTGTTTGTTACATATACAAGATGCAGGAGTTCACATAATGTGTTATAATTACACATGTACATAACAAATACAAAGGTTATAGTTACACATGTTTCATTTAAGATCACTATTTTCATTGATTTACAATCAAAACATAATTTTACAATTCACTGGTATCACACAGAGGGTAAGGTATCTCAATATCCACATCAACAATCCTAACATCCTCCATATCCTAACTGTCATAGAATCCAATGTTGTTAATGTCAAAAGAAGCACCATCATGGTCCAATATATCTAACACCTATCACCAACCATAACTGTATGAAACTGAATATGATGGTCCTCCCATCCCTCACATAACTGTCTTTGACAAAGGAGTATGAAGTTATTCTGAGCAACTGAGAGTTTTTTAATTTTTATTTAGAATTTTAGAATTTGTTCTTGGTTCAAAATCTCTCTTATTTTTCAAAAATAAAATAAAAAAATCTAACTATATGTTTTCTTTGTTAAACAAGCATCAAAGTTTAAGTTCTCTTTATCACAAGTTTTAAATGTTTTTAAAAGGGAGGATTTATCTCCAAATGCCATGGTGAGTGATTATCTAGGAAGAAATATGTAAGTTAAGATAAATAATTTTGTTATAAGGTTTGGATGTGATTTAAACCCAGTTCTAAGATTTACACTAGGGAAGGAACCATCCTCAGTCTCAAATAAGATTAATAAATTTAGGATCCATAATTGAGTGTTATAAAACTTGTCAACATAAGTTAACATAGGTTTACTCAATCCATTTTCAAAGATTAAGATGGCTCTACAAGTCATAAGCTCCACGTGGAATAACATTCATACATATCATTACTATTTTCAAAATTTTCATAACATAGTTTCATAAAAAATAAAATAAAAGTGAAAGGTTACCAACTATGCAATAAGAATAAGTAAATAATATCTTATTAAAACATTGATTTCTTTATACTTCTAAGAGATAAAATTAAGTTATCCATTTAGTAAAATTCCATCAATTTTATAAATAAAAAAATGGAACTATTTTTACTACCATTATCTTAATAGAGCAAAGTTATCTAAAAAAGCATAATTGACGAAGTTGTATGCAAATCAGAGCTGAGATACAAAGGATAGCGAATAATTTCAATAAATAAACCAACACCTCATGACTCATATAAGTTTTGAACATGTAATAAAAATCTTATAAATTTCACAAGATTACTTATACAAATAACCATTAACCATTACACTTATTAAAGTTATTCATTACTTCCTCATATTAAAATGAAATTAGTCTTTATAACATGCTAATAATGCCACAATTTTAGGATAGATAATTTAATAGAGAATACGTTCTTATCACAAGTATCCATATCTATAGAATGTTACCATTAATATTCATAAATTCATGTCAATGAAATGTAATTTTCCCACTCTAACCTCAACATTCACAATAGAGATAATGTGCTCTTTTGATTCTTAATCAAGGTAAATAATTAGTTTGAATGTTGTCAACCAAATCAATTTACACATAAAAAAACTTACAATATTTTATATATTCATATCATAGTAAATAATAGTAGAATATCTCTATGGAGTGTATTTAGACCATCAAACTAAGGTTTATTGAAAACAAAACTTCAACTCTACTTCTAGAACATGGTTATATATACTAAAATATTAAAAAAATGTTTTATGATAGAGATATTTCAAAAGTAAATATATAAAAAAATCATTGTCATATCATATTATCATTAATATACAATCCTATATAGGTAAATATATTACACACTAGATATAAAACAAAATTTTAATTTGGATTTATAAAAATATCTATGAAGTTCTCAATTCAAAATTCAAATAAACTTCACTCAAACACCAACAACATGGTCACATATTTCAAATTGAGATCTTAGTTCTATCTGAGTGTAAGTAGGTAATATATAAAGTAAGAGTAAAATCATTTAAGTTCTTATGTAGAATAAATCTAAACAAAGTGATGATATGTTTCACAATTTCATTAGCAATTACCATGTATAATCCCCATAACTCCTGATGTTGAACTCGGGCTTTTATATCAAAATGTAATGCCCAAAATTTTAACTAGATAAAACCCATAAAAAGTTAATATACACACACATATATATATGTATATATGTACACACACACACACACACACACACACACACACACACACACACACACACACACACACACACACACACACACACACACACACACACACACACACACACACACACACACAAAAATATATAACTACTAAGTTTATATTGCTCACACAACTAGACTAAATCCATGTCACTATGTCAAACTGATTTCAATTTATTATTAAGGTTTCACTAACCAAACAGATAATTAATTATACATTGAAAACCTAGTTTCATAAATGATACTCTAAGCAATTAATAATTGTTATTTTCAAATACTTCATTATCATTTACATTATTTTAAAAAATATTAAAAATAATTATTAAGGTATTGTTAAGTGTGTTTTAATAAAATATTTAAATAATCTTTAATAATTATAATTTCCAACCAAATAATTAAAATACACCTTAAAAAATTAATGAGCAGACCTATAAGGATTTATCCATCCGATAAATATTTCAAAATAAATAAATCAAAAAATAAAATAACTTTAATAACTAGTCAATTAATAATTAATTCAAAATTAAATGAAACAAGGTAAAAGTCATACCACGAATTAGATTCACACAATATAGCATCATGAATTTAAAATAATTAGTTCCTTCAATATGAGTTTTGATAGAGTTAACCGGTCAAGAGAATTGAGGTGTAGACCCATTCATGCAAAATACTTCAGAGGATAACTTATCACATTTTCCAATTAATGAAGAAGTGTCTTCTACTTTTATGCATAATAATGAGCTAAATATAGTGGATAATGCACAAGAAACATCCAATCTAAATATAAGTAGTGCTAATGCACAAACAACTGGTCAACAACATGTGCCTTTAGTTAATACCACAGTGGATCTATCAACCTAGAACTGAGAGCTTCTGCATCACAACCTAAAAAAACTAATTCTAGTCCTAAAATAGATGCTTCTTCAAACATACAACCAATGAGATCAAGTAGCCAACAAACAACACAACAAAAATAAAATATCGTGCCTCAACAACAAAATATAATGACTCCTACTCCTTAATAGGTGATGGGTAGTATTTAAAAACAATAGGCACAAATGAATATACCAACATAGTAGAGGTAAAACATATTTCCACCTCAACAAGGGGAAACTAATGTTCTACCTTAGTAGGTAGGAGCAAACATACCTTCTTCCTCGCATACCAACATGCTAATTCAAAACCAACCAATGTTTAGTCAACAATGTATTCATGTTGGTGAGTAACAAGTGCTAAATCCCCAACAAGTATCTACTTCCTAATAGGGATTTTCACAACAAGGAGGTTCCAATGTTCCTCCTCTAAGGAGAATTACACCTACGCATCATGTTTTTAGTGACCTTGGTGAGCCTATTGAGTTTGTATTTCATAAACTTACTATTGCTAATATGATTACTTGGCCTATACCAAAGCATTATCTACAAGGCATTCCCTATCTTGATTTGTACCATGAAAATGAATTATGTGACTATCATCAGGTCAATGGGAATAATTTATGAAGATGTGTACAAATCAAGCATTTGATTAAGAATATGTTAGAAAATGGAGAGATAACATTGGATAACAGTGCTTCTACCTCTAATCAAAATCTTGGCATCTATCAAAACCCTTTTCCATAACATAACCAACAATAACAACAATAATAGCAACAACAACCATGGCTAGTGCAACAATAAAATCAACTGTATCAAAATAAAAGGTTGAACCAACATAACCAACAAAATCAATAGAATCAACAATGTTAAAATAATGGACAAAACCAAAGTTAGAATGGTAATACCCAACAAACCTACCATGCATTTGCACATGACTACAAGAGGGTTATAGGTCATATTGCAGGGGGTATCATTAACACCATCTCCATTAATCCTACCATTACAAAATAATACCACTCAACTAAATTACATGAATAATCCTTCTTTGACCTAGGGCCACACATAGGTGAACCAATAAAATAGGGTTATCCACTTTTGGACCTTATACCGATGACTAATCCTTAACCCATGACCACATATAAGTGCACTGGTAATCTAGACTTATCCTATTTGGTCCCACACTATCACCATCATTTGCTAGTAATCATGGTCCAACATCTAATCCTGATTGTGCAATCATAATTTGAAGGTCACAAATTACCATCTAGGCCCATATCCATCTACCACTTCACCCATTATCCAACCAACTGTTCAACTTCAGAATAAACCATTTAATATTAACCAAGATAAGAAGTTTGATATTGTGGATTAATTGTAGAAGACACCATCACAAATTTTTATTTTGGATTTATTGCAAACATGGATAATCCATAAGAAAAATTTTAATGAGTTCTTAACCTAATCCACTGTTCCCATTGACATATCTCTGGATAAATTTCAAGCCTTGGTTGGACACCTAGGTCCAGTCCAACAAGTCACATTCAACCAAAGTAATATGTCTTCCCTTAGCCCACTCCTTAATAATCCATTGTATATAAAAGTTTATATAAAGTGGTATAAGGTGAAATGTGTCCTTATAGACAATGGATCAAGCATCGACATAGTGTCTCTAAAGCTCATCAAGCTTCTTGGGTACACAGTGGTATATTTCCAACCAAAAATGATAACTATCAAAGCCTACAATAATCAGGAGAGAGAATCACTAGGCACCATTAGCCTTCCAATTATCATTGAGCCTTTGACCCATGATACACTTTTACATGTGATTGATCTTGATTTTTCATATAATATGCTTTTAAGTAGGCCTTGGTTACATGAAATTCATGTAGTCCCATCAATGTTTGTATCAAGTTCCCCCACTCAAGGATGGAGGTGAATATTCTAAGAGATTTACACCCATATGAACACTGTAAACATCTCAAGGTTGAGTTTTAAAGCTATAATTACCAATACAACATGAATCCAAGTTATAAGAAGGATAAAACAAAGGCCATACTTACTGATTCACTAGAAGACAATTACATAGATCCTAATACTTTGGATTCCCTTTCCCACATGCCACCTCTTGAGGCTTCCAATCATTTTACCATTATAGCTAATGGCCTAGGGGAATATGTGGCCCATGATACCTTTCATATTTTCAATCTTCCTTAGAATCTAAAGACATTTGGAAGACTTAAAGTCACTCCACACATGCATTAGCAACAAAAGAACAAAGATAAGGGACTTGTCATGTTTGTACCAACATTTAGCCTAGAACCATACCCTCTTGAAGGGGATGAATCATGGTTATTTAATGACAACCAAGATGATTGTTATACAAGTGAAAAGTATCTTACTCCCATTAGGATCATGGAGAGTCAAGACTATGAAGGATGAGGCCTCAAATCGAATCAATAAAGAACACTGGAGTGAATTTCCATGACCAAGTATAAAATGCCCTATGAACTTGGATTTAAACTGCCTATGGGTGACCCCACATATCTTATTAAAGTTCCATCATTGATGACTAGTGATGATGATGCTAAAAATAAATTAGAGTTTGATCATAGCCTCACCTTTGATGACCTAGCTGAGACTAACCTGTTTGATAACAATGCCATTTGTACACTTACCCCAGTTATTCATCACAACCCATTGCCATCATAATATCCCCAACTAATAGATTGGGATCAACAAGAATCAAATTTGGTGATTGATGAGTTTCAAAATGATGAGGCATTCTATGAATTTTTTGGCCTTAGAAACAACATTTCATTGTGAAATCATAAATCAGGATTCTCAATTACATTAGATCCTGAAGCCTATTTTGGAGAGCGAGTAAAAACCTTTAGCCAAAATAAAATATATAAAACATTGATGTCCCCAATTTAAAACCTATTTGAGGCACTTTCTAACCAAGGAAAAAGAAAAGATAAAGGCCAGTCTAGTGGTGAACACTTGTTTCAGACACCATTGGATGGGGGTGTTCATTCTTCTTCAAATTTAGACCAAGATACCAATGATGAACTTGCCTATCTGAGTTCAATTTTGAGTAACAACAAGTGTTTGATTGAATTCTTCAAGATTTTTTGACTATTTTTGTCACATGGATAGATCTCCCATTCAAGGACTTAGAATCATCATGCTTAGCAAAAGTTGAAGAGCAAGTCCTAACAAAAGACCTTGATATAACCAAATAGTTCAAGTCTTTACCTACTATCCTAGAAGATGGTTAAAACCTTCTAGTCAAAGATATAATGGAGGCAAACATCAAGACTCCATCAGACCCAAAATGGATAAAATTAGGAATGTCCCTTATTGAAGAGGAACATGAAGTCTTTATAGATCTATTGAGAGAATTTGTAGATATCTTTTTATAGTCTTATTTTGACATGCCAGGTTTGGACCCCGCCTTGGTTTTACATCACCTTGTGGTAAATCTTGATGCCAAACTAGTTAAGCAAAAGTTACATAAAATAAATCCTCACATTTCTTTATTAATAAATAAAGAATTGGAAAAACTCTTAGAAGCAAGATATATTCAATCTATTAACTACTCAAAATAGATATCTAATGTTGTACCTATTAGCAAAAACCTTGAAGGAATTAGAATCTTTACTAATTTCTTAGACATAAACAAAGCTTGACAAAAGGATGAATTTTCATTGCCTAATATTGACATGATCATCGAATCCATGATGGGTTATGAAATGCTTTCACACATGGATGGATTTTTAGGATACAACCAAATTAGAATAACACTAGAAGACCAACATAAAACAATGTTCACCACACCATGGGGAACATTCTATTATCAGGTAATGCCATTAGGTCTTAAGAATGCTGAAGATACATATTAAAGGGCCTTGATATTTATATTCCATGATATGATGCATGATATTATTGAAGACTATGTTGATGACATATTAGGCGAATCCAAGACCAGGGTTGACCATCCAATAGTTCTATGTAGGATATTTGAAAGACTATGGGAGTAAAAAGTTAGACTCAATCCAAATCAATGTGTATTTGGAGTAACACAAAAAAAATTACTTGGCTTAATTATGTCTTATAGGGGCATTAAATTTGATCCAACAAAGGTCCAAGCTATAACAGAGATGCCACTACTAACCAATTTGAAGCTACTCCATAGTTTATAGGGCAAGATCAAGTCAATCTGATGCTTCATATCTCAATTAGCAGACAAGTGCCATCCATTTACAAATATTTGAAGAAGGGAGTTGAATTCCATTGGGATAATCACTTCTAAACAACTTTTTAGTAGTTAAAAGATTACCTAACAAATCTACCTATTTTTTACCCCTTTTGCCAAGAAAACCATTTTTTTTGTATTTATCAACTACTGATAATGCAATATACTATTTAAGCTGTACCTTGGTCACATATGAACACAACTATGCATGTACTAAAAAAGCCTATCTATCCATGGTCTTCACAGCTCAAAAATTATGACACTACATATTGAATAATAGGACCATAGTCATTTCAAAAGTAGATTTTCTCAAGTATCTACTATCCAAAATAGATTTACAAGGTAGAATAGCCAAGTGGATCATGCTTATTAGTGAATTTAACATAGAGTATGCTAATTAAAAGGTAATTAAAGGATAGGTCCTTATAGATCAACTTGTTGAAGCACCCCTTGCAGATAGAGCACCACTCATATTCTAATTCACTAATGAATCCATAATGATGATCATTGACACACCTCTTGAGGGGCAAAACTAGAATCTATATTTTGATGGATCATTTACTACACATGGATCATGGTAAGGCCTCTTATTTATTACACCACAAGGGGATATAATCCCTAGTTCAATCTAAATCAGTTTTCCTTGTACCAATAACATGGATGAATATGAAGCACTTGTTACAGGGCTTTGATAAGAAGTACAATGGAACATATCTCATCTCAGAATTTATGGTGATTCTTAGTTAATCATCAATCACATCATAGATCATTTCTAGACCAAAGATGACAAGTTAATTCCATGTAAGGACATGGTTGACACTCTCAAATAATAGATTATAGATATCTAGTTTGAGCATCTACCAAGGGAGAGTAATATTACTATACATGCCATGGATACTATCAGATCTCTAATTTTAAAAATAGATAAAGCTAGAGAGTATTAGTTCTTCATTGATAATTTATTGACACCAGCTCTTGAACCTTCAACAACTGTAATGATTTGTGATATTATTGGTCATATTTCTATCTAGTATTCTGACCTTTATAACTATCTTCATGACCAAGTTCTACCACTTGACCTATCTTGAAAATAAACCAAAGCCTTCATTAACCAAACCATTCACTATACCTTATTAGGATCCACCCTCTACCACTATAGTTTTGATGGAACTCTTCTTCATTATTTAACTTCAACAGAATCTACACTAGATTTATGGAAAGTACATGAAGGAGTATGTAGATCCCACTCTAGCAGGACAATACTATCTAAAAATCTTTTATGTACTGGTTATTATTGGCCTATGATGGATGTAGATGCAACTGTATATATAAAAAAATGTGACAAATGTCAATGGTATGCCAATCTGATTCATGCCACAGCCAAGACTCTAAATCTAATGTTGATACCATGGCCATTTGCTACATGGGGACTCGACCTCATTGGCAAAATCAATCCTACATCTTCAGATGGCCATAAACATATAATTACCACCACCAAATAATTCACTAAGTGGGTCAAAGTTATACCCCTCACGTGACGGAAAAGTAAATTTCCAAGTTCATTTTCAACCATCTCTTCTGCCACTATGGTATTCCTTTTGAAATTATATATAATAATGAGGATCATTCAAAAACAAGGATGTTGACCAATTATGAACTGAATACAACATCACATAATATTTTTCTATGGCATATTATCTCCAAGGTAATGGTCAGGTTGAGGCATCCAATAAAACATTTATCAATATTCTCAAAAAGATTGTCAATATGCTAGTCACGATTGACACCTTCAAATATTTTGTACCCTTTGGGCATACCATACCAATCATCATACCGCCATTTGAGCCACTCCATATTCACTTGTTTATGGTACATAATCTATCCTTCCCATTGAGGTCAAGTTGCCTTCACTACACATCTCTTTCATGCATACCTTAGATGATCATGACTATCGAGTAGCTCACCTAAAAGAGCTAGACCTACTTGATGAAAAACACACAACTACACTCAATAATCTTTAAGCATATCAAAAATAACTTAAAGGCCACTATAATTGGCATGTCAAACATAGAATATCTAAACTTGGTGATCTTGTTATTAAAGAAAACTAAAATAATTCCATGATTGAGAAGAAACATAAGGGTAAATTCAAAACAAATTGGATAGGGCCTTTCATCATTACTATAGATTATAGATCAAGAACATATAGGCTCACCACACTAGATGGAAATGAACTTCTTAAGGTGATGAATATTATTCACTTCAAGTGATACTATGCTTGACCATTATGGTGTATTGTCTATAAGGACCATTTTAGTTATGCCACTTTATCACTATTTTTCTTAGTATGCTTATCATTCTTATCACTCATTTTAGCCTATTAATTATCCATTTACCATTCCATTATATCAACCCAATGTATTTAGCATCTTATTTTTACCTAGCCCATTTGGCCTTGGTTTTACAGTTGCATGCACATATTTAACATCAGTGAATCCAATCAGTTTTGATAGTTATTTCAAGTATTCTAAACAAAATTAGTATTTTGGAGTAGTATGATAGAAGTTAAGGAAATTGCATCCTTTGTTTGATCATTCCTTTCTTGTCACCAATCTTGCTACTAGTTATAACCACCTATGGGAAAACTAGGGGCAACACTTGTTTATTATGCCTTGACCATACCAACTTGCCATTTCCTATGCCATATTATGACTTTATACAAACTATGCCTATTTTGTTTGAATTAGTTGTTACACTAGTCAAGTTCCTCCACTGAAGGGAGACACTATAATGGATGGAGGTCCTACTCTGGGACTATGTAGGTAGTGCTCGATACTTGTTGAGGTCAGCTCAGTCACCCTTTCTAAGCCACACTCTCACTATTTTATGAGCAACCTAAGTCATGCTCTCACCATTTTATGAGCTTGAACTTTTTTAGTGTCTCATCATTCTCGATTGAGTTGAGATACTCTAAAATTCCAAAAACACTTGTAAAACAATTAGAAAAGTCCAAAAACATTGACCTCTTCTTTGCCTTAAGGATTTTGGGAACCCTTACTAAGTCATAAGCAAATCACTCAATCCTTAGTTTCCCCATCCTTTTTGGCCTTTTATCCCACACACTTACCATTTTTCAAGACCATTCCTATTCTTCTATTACATCCATTATATTATTTTCATCAGTTATAATTTTCTTCCTATTCCTTGGGAGAACTACATTTGGCTTAAATTTTTTGTTAGATAATACATCCATGGAACTATGTAGGCAACATTCAATTGCCTAGTACATATGGAGATAGCTCAACCACCCATTCATTTTCTTCTATTCCCCCATTCTGTTAGTTTGTTAAGTTGTCACCTATTTTCTAGGGGCAATGTTCATATGGCTTAAATTAGATTGTTTATTTCTTTGTTGTTTTATTTGTATGCCTGTTTGTTTTCTTTTAGTACTATTGCCTTGATTTAGTCTAAGTGCATTCATTAGGTGATTCCTTTCCTACACTTAAACTTGAATCCATCCATATTCACACATCTATATTAACATCATGGTTTCTATCATTGGTGCATTGTTTTCTATTGAGTATTGGATTTTGAGAGTCAGTCCTTATGAATATTTTTTCCAAGTACTCATGATGTTCTACCATGATGCCTACTAACACATGTTACAATAAACCTCAGATTCAAGAAGTCTATTTATAAATGATAATATTGACATCTCTTCAGTACTGGCATCTTGATTCAATCCTAATCATATACCAAATTTAATAATTAAATAAAAAATAATTTCAAAGTTTATTTAGTTTGAACGAGCATCTCCATACTAGTAGGTTGTTCTAATTCATCATTATCCTCTGTGTTACATTACCATCATCATTAGCCAATCAATCATATCTCCCATAATAAGGGTCTAATGCTTATAATCACCTATGGACAAATCATTGCATACCATTCCACTTGTATTTCTCAATGATTATAACTACCTTTGGGAAAATCATTGTGATGTCACCAATTTACTTTTTTTACCCATACAGGGGCATGTTGTTATCTTGTTTGTTTGTCCTAACTAGGGCAGCTCCATCTTCTCGATGATTATAAATGCATTTGGTAAAATCATTATATTTTCATGCCATGTTGCCATTATTGGGGTACAATGCTTATAACCACCTTTGGGAAAACCATTGCACACCATCTTACTTTCATTCTCAATGATTTTGACTAGTTTTTCAATATCATTATGTTTTCACCCCATCATCTTCCTTTATTTGGCCCCCTCCTTTTAATTCTTTCTTTTTGAGGGATGATTTACTGACACCTACTTGTGATAACCATTCCCTTGAGGGGAATCATATAGTCAGTTCATCATTATTGAAGTTGTAAGCATACATGACCTTTTTATTCTTTGAGAAGATGTTACTATGCTTATAGCTTGCAAACAAAGGTGGTGCACATCATGATCTTGCTCTTGATGGAATCCTTTAATGAATGGACACTTAGTCCCTTTTTGAGACTACAAGTAATGATTACAATTATTGGGTCCATGATGACTATGACTTCATTGGAAGAGTGTACAGTGCCATTGGTAGTTGTGAGAACATTCTACACCAGTATCATAAATGCCACATATTTGTTCACCTTATTACTAGATAAATCATGAGAGGACCAATTATGGATGCACTATTATAAAAAATTGATGAATCTCCTCGATTTCACAAAAAATGGAAGTTCATAGCTTTATCTAGTAACTTGAAGATATTTATAAATATGATAATGATCATATGCATTCCTTGGTTCACCTTTTTGATAGCACAACCATGAAGTACTTTTTGATTTGTAATATTGGCGACACTATTTAGGATGATAGAGTGTCTGTAGTACTTTGGGCTTACCAAAAAACTTATAAGAACCTTAACAAGAACACACTGTTCAGTCTGGTGTATGGTATAGAAGCAGTTCTGCTATTTGAATTCTTGGTACCATCTCTTCATTTTGTGCACATTGGAAAATTAGATAAGTGTTGTCATTAAAATCACATTTGGATGCTTTATGGTAGTTGGATGGAGCCCATTTCCTCGCTCATTAGATTCAAGATGTTGAGAAATGAAGACAAAAGGCATGGCATGATCGACAAATTAAACACAAGACATTTACCCTTATAATTAAAGTCTTGATCTATTACTCCAAGTTCACATGCTATTCTGGGAAACTTTGTGTTCACTATGATGTTAGTTTATTGTTCATAGTATTTACCCTACTAGGGCTCATCATTGACAATGAGTGGATGGACAAATTCTTTTTGGACATTATAATGGTAGTCAACTATGACCATATTTATTTTATTAAAAGTATAAATTTTTAATAATAAGGATTATCTCATTAGTTTAGGATTTCTTATTTTCAATAAAGTAATGCCTTAGTTGCACACATTGTTTCTTTTATAAAGGGGTATTTTATTTATTTTACTTATAATTTCATGGAGGACCATGATGCAATTTTAGTGTGGTGTAAGAGGTAATACATGTATTCATGTTGAGTAGCATTCATGTGAGTACAAGAAGTGATGGTAAAAAATAAGGGGGTAGTAAATAAAAGTTACCCCTTTGAGCCTATAAAAAGGACTTAAGAACTCATTTTAACCTTTACCTTTGCTTTCATTTGAGTTTTACTGAAGTGAAGAGTGAACTAAGCCCAAGTGATTCCAAAATAAGTGTAAGTATAGAACATCCAATTCTTATGAATATATATTGAGAAGGATATTAACTAAGTAATCAAGCACAAAATTACCTTAAAATCATGACAAAGAAAAATGGTAGTTATAGTGTGTAGAGGTAGATGTCTGCCATCAAAGGCAGTCAAAGTAGGAAAAGTCAAGTCACTTACACTGTAAACAGGTATTACTTTGGGAACATTAGATGAACATGCCTCAACCTTTGAGCTCCATAGAGGGTGATGTAGCTTAATAACAAGGCCTTAAGAAGTGATCCATTACCAACCATACCAGAAGAGGAAGTACCATGTGTCGGGGAGAAGTAGTATAGATTAGAGAAGAAACACTTATGGTGAATTGGTGTTTGATGAGATTGGTGTATTGGACTACACCTATGGTGAATTGAAGTGGGCTTACCCATTAGAACACAAGTCCCCTGTAAAGCACTATAAGGTGTTCATATGCCCTGATCATATCACTCCAACATACAAAATCAAGATAAAGTCATGGTATGATGGCATGTAAATCCATATGTCACTACATCAAACTGGTTCTGTTTTACTATTGAGGTTTCACTAACCAAATAGATAAATTAATTATACATTGAAAACTTGGTTTCATAAATGACATGCTAAGCAATTAATACTCATTATTTAAAAATACTTCAATATCATTTGCATTACTTTAAAAAATATTAATATTAATTATTAAGGTGTCATTAAGTGTGTTTTAATAAAATGTTTAAATAATCTTTAATAATAATAATTATTTCTAACCAAATAATTAAAAGACACCTTATAAAAATTAAGGGATGAACCTAGAAGGATTTATCTATTCAATAAATAATTCCAAGCAAATAAATCTAAAAATAACTTTAATAACTATTCGGTTAATAATTAATTCAAAATTTAATATAAAAACTAAAACATATTTACTCCACTTAAATTACTTACAAGTAATAAAATTACCCAACTTCATTTATGGATTATTATTTACCATCCAAATTCATTTATGAATGATTATTTACCGTTAATAATTAATTATTATTTAGCACTAAGAATTAAATAAAACAATCAATTTATATAATTGTTAGTGTAGGAGGGTCACCCAAAAACAATTAAATAAAATACATTTAAACTTTTCTTTGATATTTGATTATTAATTTTTCCAAGTTTATGAAAAATAATTAATATATAAATATAAATTAAAACTAATTTATTAATTCCATTTAAGTCACCAATAATAAATTTAATTAACTTTAAATTTCAAATAAAAGTTATTTCTCAAATTTGGTTTTTATTTATTTCTCAAATTTGTTTTCTATTTATTTCTAAAATTTGTTTTTCATTTTTGCTTTGTTTTTTCTTGCAGGTTCAAGTTATGGAGGAAGCTCAAAATAATACATTCTAATATGAAGATCATATTACTTGCATGTGTAATCTCAATGTAAATGTATTTTCTTACTTTTTTAAAATTTTCTTTTTATTACTTTTATTTATTATAATAAATTTGGATTATTTATATATATTTGATTATTCAAAATCATATATTTACATGTTTGTATACATAAAACCATATATATATATATATATATAAATATAATTTTTATATTATCTGAAATAGAATAATCGAATTCATAATAAATATAATATTTTATTATTATTATATATATATATATATATTTTAATATATTTATTTAAACATATCATTTATTATTTATGTTATAAAAAAATATTTACAAGCCAGCTGACCCTAGGTCGACCCAGGCCTGTGACCAGGGTCGATGGTGATTGAAACTGCTTGGGGTGGGGCAATCGACTGACCGAGCCCCTTCTCCCCATTCTATATTGGATGGGAGGGTTGGGGGTTTTGGCCAGTTAGATGATTCACCCTCCCCCTCCCAATTTATATCATTATTATTAGTTTTATTCATTTTTAAAATATATATGTTTCTTTTGATTTATTTATTATTATTATTATTATTATTTATTTTAATTTTTATATATTAATAATTAATATATATAATTGAAAATATAAAAATTATATGTGTGTGTGTGTGTGTGTGTGTGTGTGTGTGTGTGTGAATATTTTAGATTAAATTTTCATTGTTTCAAATGGTAATAATTATTATCAAATTTTGGAATGTGTGTGTGTGTGTGTGTGTGAGGGCGCACGCACGCGCGTGTACACACACACACACACACACACACACACACACACACACACACACACACACACACACACACACACACATGCACGCACACACACACACACGCATGCACGTGCGTGCACGCATGCGCACACACAAACACACATACACACACAAATTATAATAATTTTGATGAAAATATATATACATATTTTTTTTTCTTTTTACAAATAAATCTATATTTAGAGTCTTATATGAGTAAAATGGACAAGTTATTTTTATTTTTATTAGTTACATACAAGTATAAGTTAATCAACTTCCACCTTATTAATTCTTGTCATAATCTAATTTACAACTTGTCTCATCATATAAATGGAAATAAAGAATTATTTTCTCATAAAGATAACCTTATCATGCACATAATTAGTATTATTTAACTCATTAAATCATAAGATGCTAATTCAATCATGTACCAAAGCTAACTACTATTAAATTTATTTGTTTAATATTCTTGTAAATTAATATGAGGTTGACCAGAACAATTTGTAGCAACTTAAAACAAAATATTTATCATATGAGTGATCCTAAGATAGTAACCTTTGCTTCCCAAAATATTTTTAACATTCATAAATCAAAAGAGAGGAAGAGAGAGATGGTGATAGGAAGAAAATCATTTTATCATAATCAATTCAAACAATAATCTCTTTCAACACTTATGAGAGATATAAGAGAGTACACTTTTATAAGAAAACAAATTAAAACATCAAGAGATAAACTTAATATAAAAGAATACAATGTGTATACTTTTTTTCACATTCATATATCAACAAGTAGTCATTTGCATTAATAAGAAAATAACTTAAAAGAAGAGGTAGATTCTCTTTTACAACACTTATTTAATAGATTCAAGCACTTCCAAAAATATAAATAGGGATATAATCATAAGCTAAGATCATAATCTCTTACAATATTTTTAAGAATCAATAAAGAAGATATATTAGATTACAAGCTCTAACATGTCTTCAATAAAACATTATTTTTCACAATGGTTCACAAGGGAAAACATATCATCAATAACAAAAAAGGTTTGGGATAAAAAAATACATAAGAGAGTAGCCATCATTCTTCAACATCAAGCTCCAAGATTCAATAAGTAAACACCTACACTCAAGAAGTCAAGTTCCAAATATATGTCAAGGACACCAAAATAGGCCAAGGGAAGGTGTTTGACCACCCATCCAATATGCATTATCGCATCGGATCCTCAACCATTGAGTTCCATGCATAGCCTCCCCCAAGCCCAAGGGAAAGAGGCATGCCTTCAATTCTATATGCATAGATATAAGGGATTTCAAATATCATAAAAGAGTACTGAAATCCACAATAAGAAATCAAAGAAAACAAAGCAAGAGAACATAAGTCACATGGAAGACACCAAGATTTCATTAGGGAAGGAGAAAGGTATTTTAGACCTCCTATTTTAAAGGTGCTCCCAATGGCACTACCAACATTTGTATAAAAATAATAAATAACAACAAGAAAGGAAGAACATGGCAAAAATACAAGAGAAAAAAACATAAGAAAAAAAATATTAAATTAAGAGCATCAAATCCATCCAGAACTCTAATACTTTTTTCATAAGGAATATTTATTCAAGAAATAAGAGAAGGGAGAGAGAGCGTTCAAACATAAGAAAAATACAAGTAAAAGACCCACCTCAACCCAAGTTCTACTTGAAAATCTTCTCCAAGTTTTTTTCCTTTCACCAAGCTCCAAGCTCTCCTCCATCTAAAAATACCCCCCTCCAAAGACAAAAACAAAGTTCTTAAAATAGAGAAGGCAAAAAAATCAAGAGCCAATAGGAAAATGACACTTTTTCATCCTCATCCCAAGGATGTGATCAAATTTTAATAAAGACTCTTACAATCTCATAAATGCACTTACACACCTACATATGTGTTCTTTGTAGAAAATATACAAAATACAACTCACTTATACTATGTACATGCTTTCTTGTGGGGATGAAAATATAGGTCATAAATAAAGTCTTTTTCATGACCAAAAGGTGGTTCAAAGGCCTTGTCAACCCTCCTCCCTAGTGGGTATGGGTATGTGCCTAAAATAGACTTGTGAGACAAACTTACTTGTCCAAAACTCAATGTAAGAAGTGGGTGTAAGGCAAATTTCGGGATTAGACACATGGGTTGAATTTGTAGGTCAACCCAACTCATGGTCAGGGTTAATTAACCTCATAGAGGTTAGTATAAGTTTCAGGTAATTTAATTAGGAAAGAGGATTAGGATAAAACATCCTAATGAATGATATTAAAAGTAGGAATAAAAGACAAAAATAATTTGATTAACAATTTAAAACAAAATGATTGGGTGTAAGGTTAAAGGTTGGGCTGATTCAATGGTGCATATGCTCTGTTAAGGCATGCCTAAGTACCTCGTAATCCTACCTTTTGTCCCTTGTAATTTTCACACTCAATACAACATCAAATACATCTAATAAAATAATTGATATCTAAATGATATTAACACACATATATAATAAAAGTATTAATATAAGAATGTCACAACGTCGAATCATAATCTTTGGTTAGTCTAATATAATCAATTATAGGTCAAAATGAATCATCATGTCACTCAACATCAAGATCTAAATAAAACATATATCCACTCAAGGTAATTACACTAGGTAATCATGCATCTAATTAAAGTTTAATGTGTAGAAACCTAAATCTAGCCATCGATAACCTTCAACCAGGGTTTTGACCAATTTCCACCAAAGCCCACAATTTGGCCTTAAAACATTAAAACATATTAAAAGCTTTGAAATTGATATATTCAAGTGCTGATTTTTGCCAGGATATCCTTAATTGGGGAAATTTAATTTATCATCCAACTAACTTTGATCAGATCATTTCAAGTCAAAATACCAATTTTGCACCTAGGTGCTTTGGATTGCTCTTTTCTATCAAATCTTTTACACAAGACATGTGCCTTTGTTATTTTGTGTTGAAAACATCCTAAATGGGATAACAAATCCAATGCATCTAACATTGACTTCTAATTCCAAGCTAATAAAATTTTGGACCAATAATAGGACATTCTGATCAATTTGAATAATTTGTACATAAAGAGCCAATGTTTGCATCATAGTGCCTAATCATGATTAAATAATTAATCTAGTTTAATGCCTTAAGTTAATTTTCCATGGAAACTTTTTGAATACTTATTTTTAGAAATGATTATTGAATATCTACATCATTAGGTGACCTCATTCCTTGGGAAGGCATCCCTAGGCTATTAATGCTACAAATATTTGAATCAAGCCACCCCATGCCTCATTAAAGCTCTTTCATGCCTAGTTAATGCCCATCTATCCCAAATATTGATGAGCATATTTATGAATTTTAATTGTAAAATTGGATTAATCCTTAGCCACACATCTTAATCTTGAGATGGACGGTTTAGGTTGATTCTAGCCATTTACAAAAATCTATAAATGGGAGGCCTTGTCATATGAATTTTAAGCTTAATTTGTGTAAAGTTATAATGCAGAATTGATTCCCAAGTCTCATGTGAATTAGTGTTATGGTGCCAAAATATTGAGCCAAGCAAGGTGCCAAGGAGAGATGGAGGTAACTAACCTTCCATTGATACATATTTCATGAGCACAAACCGAGCAAGCCACTACAATAAGCATTTGAAACGTCCAATGAAGGTGAAGGATTGTTATTTTTTCTTAATTTTTAGTTGTGCTTCTCATTTGTTTTTTTATCAAGCTAACCCTAGTAACTAGGCATGAAGGTGTTAGTTTAGTGTTCTTTTGATTTGATTTATTCCACTAATATAATACTAATCTCCCCTTCATCATTAAATTCTTAGTTCACATACTGAATTAGCTATTAAGGTATATAATGATACTATTATATAGTCCCCTACATATCCATTGAAATTACAAATATACCAAAACATATAATATGAAATATTACTATAATTAGGATAACATCAAATATCACACATGTAAGGGTCACCACAAACAATAAATGGATCAAGATGACTAGATACATAGGATTGATACAAGCGGTATTATATTATCCCCCTCTTATAAAACATTGTCCTTTATGCATCAAATTAACTCAAGGGGTGGAAGAACCACACACTTCATATGACATACTAAGCTATAATTATTGCAACATAAGTCATCATAGATACAATAATTGTTATCACATATGTTTTCAATTTCTAGAGGCTCATCAATAGATTTTTAATGTCATTATGCTTACTTAGTTATTCTAATAATTTACCTTATTTAAGTTTTATAATTATAAACATATTTTATTATAGTGGAATTGATTTCTTGTAATTAATAAAGTTTTAAGTTAATAATTAACATTAATCTCCTTAAGACATAACCCATAGTGTCCAACTATCATATTGTTATTCAAATTTATCTCAAACAAATGGGATCCAAGGTATTTTAAATCACTATCATCCCATGGCCAACCTATCCTAAACAATACTAGGTAATGTCAGGCAATACTATCCAATACTAACAACCACTATCTATTTGAATCAGCTGATGTCAACATTGATGTTGTCAAAACATTTGAAGTAGTCTATGTATAAGTATCAATCTTGTGTAAGGTCGTATAGACCAAGCTATGTGTCATCACATGGTTAATAAACAAGATGATGAACAAGTAACAAATTGTGGAATAATCATATAGAACATTACCAAGTAATGCTAAATAATAATATCAACTTCCATCAAAATAGAGAATAATAATGTTAAAATACCCAAGTAATCACTATGATGTAAAAATACCTTCTTAGACCTCCTAATAAATAATGAAGCATAAACTATGGACAAATCATGTATAATATCACACAACCACCTTAGGCCTCCCAATAAATAATGAATCATAAGCTATGGACAAATCATATATAAGATCATACAACCTCCTTAGGCTTCCCAATAAATAATAAAGTATAAGCTATGGCCAAATCATGTACAAGATCATACAACCTCCTTAGGCTTCCCAATAAATAATGAAGTATAAGCTATGGCTAAATCATGTATAAGATCATACAGCCTCCTTAGACCTCCTAAAAGTAGGATAACAAGTGATTTAGCTAAATCTTATATAAAATCACCATGTTTGGTGGGTGGGAGAATGGCTCAAGACTTGAACTCGCAAGCTAGCTCATCACACCCTCTAGATATATTCCAAGTTACTTATTATCCCTCATACATGTAATAGGCGTATAAATTTTGCATCATGACACTCATAAAACCAACATTAAAACATAAAAAATAAAACATCACCAAATTAATCCACTAACAAATCAAATGCCAAACAACCCTAAAAAAAATAGATATCTCAAGAAAACCAAATATCCATAATCATAAAAAATATGCAATAAGATGAGATTCAAATGTTAATAAAAAAATGAAATTTCAATCAAAGTAATTCAAAACCATCTGAAAATCTATGTAAAAGAAAATTTAGATTCAAGAGAACAAAAGTGATGGTTTCAAAAAAGAACAACATAAAATAATAATCAACTTAAAATAAAATAGGACATAACAATCTCACAAAAGTAAACATCACGACACTATGTGGCTAAAAAATCCACCCGAGGGGATAAGAAATAATATACGCCTCAATTACTTCCTAGAGGTAAGAGTAAAACATCAATCTCTCCATATGCCTCCCAAAGGTTCACAAGGATGCATCAAGGATAAATCATGTAGGTCATTTTTTTGACAACCACTAAGGGGTGGGTGAAGAAAAATATCATTTATATAGTGACCATTATGCATGAAGAACCCATGGTGTCTAAGACACTCATGGTGCAAACATCTAAATTAATCAGACAACTACCTCATACAAAGGAGAAAAATGAGTTTTTAGCTTATGAGAAGCTCCACTTCCTATCTCATAACCCAGTCTAGACTAATATAAACATAGTTCTACTCCACCCTCAAACCCCATATGTACATCTGTACCCAAATATTAGATTAATGATGTAGGGTTACACAACATAAAACATTACTACAAGGTTACAATTTCTACTTACACAATATATGTTTACATGAACAAAGTTATTTTACATGACATTTTGAAGAATGAAAGTTACACATAAGGTTCTTCACAACATATTCACATTCAAAGTAGAACAATTTGGTCTTAACTAACATAATAACATATTGGGGTCATGACATACCCACTATAAGATCACATAAAATAATTGTTTAAGTGTAGAGAATCCATTATTTATAGGGTTTATTACATATACAAGATGCAGGAGTTCACATAATATGTTATAATTACACATGTACATAACAACTACAAAGGTTATAGTTACACATGTTTTGTTTAAGATAAATATTTTCATCAATTTACACTCACAACATAATTTTACAATTCACTGGTATCACACAGAGGGTAAGGTATCTCAATATCCACATCAACAATCGTAACATCCTCCATATCCTAACTATCATAGAATACAAAGTTGTTAATGTCAAAAGAAACACCATCATGGTCCAATATATCTACCACCTATCACCAACCATAACTGTATGAAACTAAATATGATGATCCTCCCATCACTTACATAACTATCTTTGACAAAGGAGTATCAAGGTATTGTGACCAACTGAGAGTTGTTTTGTTTTCATTTAGAATTTCATAATTTATTCTTGCTTAAAAATCTCTCTTCTTTTTAAAAAATAAAATACAAAATCCAACTATATGTTTTCTTTGTTAAACAAGCATCAAAGTTTAAGTTCTCTTTATCACAAATTTTAAATGTTTTCAAAAGCGAAGATTTATCTCAAAATTCCTTGGTGAGTGATAATCTAGGAATAAATATGTAAGTTAAGATAAACGATTTTGTTCTAAGGTTGGGATGTGAATTAAGCCCAGTTCTAAGATTTCCACTAGGGAAGGAACCATCCTCAGTCTCAAATAAGATTAATAAATTTAGGATCCATAATTGAGTGCTATAAAACTTGTCAACATAAGTTAACATAGGTTTACTCAATCCATTTTCAAAGACTAAGATGGCTCTACAAGTCATAAGCTCCACTTGGAATAACATTCATACATATCATTACTATTTTTGAAAGGTTCATAACATAGTTTCATAAATAACAAAATAAAAATGAAAGGTTACCGACTATGCAATAAGAATAAGTACATAATATCTTATTAAAACATTGATTTCTTTATACTTCTAAGAGATAAAATTAAGTTATCCATTTACTAAAATTCCATCAATTTTATAAATAAAACAATGGAACTATTGTTACTACCTTTATCTTAATAGAGAAAAGTTATTTAAGAGACCATAATTGACTAAGTTGTATGCAAATCAGAGCTTAGATAAAAATGATAATGAATCATTTCAATAAATAAACCAACACCTCATGACTCATATAAGTTGTGAACATGTAATAAAAATCTTATAAATCTCACAAGATTACTTATACAAATAACCATTACACTTATTAAAGTTATTTATTACTTCCTCATATTAAAATGAAATTGGTCTTTATAACATGTTAACAATGCCACAATTTTAGGATAGATAATTTAATAGATAATATGTTCTTATCAGAAGTATCCATATCTATAGAATGTTACCATTAAATATTCATAAAATCCTGTCAATGAAATGTAATTTTCCCACTCTAACCTCAACATTCACAATAGAGATAATGTGCTCTTTTAATTCTTAATCAAGGTAAATAATTAGTTTGAATGTTGTCAACAAAATCAAGATACACAAAAAAAACTTACAACATTTTATACATTCATATCATAGTAAATAATAGTAAAATATCTCTATGAAAAGTATTTAGACCATGCAACTAAAGTTTATTGAAAACAAAACTTCTACTCTACTTCTAGAATAGGGTTATATATACTAAAATATTAAAAAAATGTTTTATGATAGAGATATTTCAAAATTAAATATATTAAAAAAAATCACAGTCATATCATATCATCATTAATATACAATCCTATATAGGTAAATATATTACACACTAGATATAATGCAGAATTTTAATTTGGAGTTATAACCATGTCTATGAAGTTCTCAATTCAAAATTCAAATAAACTTCACTCAAACACCAAAAACATGGTCTCATATTTCAAATTAAGATCTCAGTTCTATCTGATTGTAAATAGGTAATAAATAAAGTAAGAGTAAAATAATTTAAGTTCTTATGTGGGATAAATCTAAACAAAGTGATGATATGTTTCACAATTTTGTTAGTAATTACCACATATAATCCCTAGAGCTCCCGATGTTGAACTTGGGCTCTAATATCAAAATGTAATGCCCAAAATTTCACCTATAGAAAACCCATAAAAATAGTTATATATATATATATATATATATATATATATATATATATATATATATATATTATTCACATAACTAGACTAAATTCATGTCACTACATCAAACTGATTTTGATTTATTATTAAGGTTTCACTAACCAAATAGATAAAGTAATTATACACTGAAAACCCATTTTCATAGATGATATGCTAAGCATTTAATAATCGTTATTTTCAAATACTTCAATATCATTTACATTATTTTTAAAAATATTAAAAAGAATTATTAAGGTATCATTAAGTGCGTTTTAATAAAATATTTGAATAGTCTTTAATAATTATAATTTACAACCAAATAATTAAAAGACACCTTATAAAAATTAAGGAACAGACCTATGAGGATTTATCCATCAGATAAATAATTCCAAGAAAATAAATACAAAAATAAAATAACTTTAATAACTAGTCAGTTAATAATTAATTCAAAATTAGATGAATTAAGGTAAAGGTCATACCAAGAATTAGATTCACACAATATAGCATCATGAATTTAAAATAATCTGTAACACTAGGAGCTAAAGTGAAGGTCATCTCACAGATGAACCTTCGGCAAGAGAAGTGTAGATATAAAAATCACATAAATAAGGAGAAGTGTGTAAGAAGGGGAAAATGGAAGATAGTGCATATGATGGCATTAATACTAATGAAGAAGATTCTAGTGCTTAGAGCCACTCAAATTAAATTGTTGTCTAAGGATGGATAACCAGGTTAGTGTGGGGTAATGTTGACCCCACACATGCCCAAGGTGCACACAAGACAAAGACATCAAGTCACATAAAATAAATTTATAACCAATACCACTTCATATGCATAATGAACCTAGTGAGGATATAAGGAGATCATGGTGCATGCCATCCAAGCCATCATGCATCCATACCCAAGTAGAGTCTACTAGCAATGCAAGTGTGGTCCTAACAAGCCAGTTAGAAAGACAATGTAAGTGAAAACCTAAAAATGATAGGCCTGTTAAAGTCAACATGATTTTTGGGAAGAAAACAATAGGATTTAAGACTTATATTCTACCTTGACAAACATCTAGGAAGTAACAACGAGTGGTGAGGTAGCTGATCTCAATTAGGGCACTATATTAACTGCTAATTGGATGAGTGTGATATTAATTATTGATTGGTAGTATATGAGTTATTAGGAGATATAGAATACCTTAGAATGGCTATATAAAGTAGATAACCTAAGGTGAAAAAGTGAGATGAAGGAGATAGATTAATGTTGTCGAAAACCTATTAGAAGATCTAGGAAAATAGAGAGAGAAATAGCTAGATAGTTAGTTGTATGTTTACATACCCATGAACACCTTGTAATCTCTAAGAACATGTATTGTGGAACATGAACATAATTTATGTTTGTTTCTATGGTTATCATGCCTATGATGGTTATATGATTTCTATGCACTTTTGTTATTAACTCTAGTGAATGAGTGAATAGTTAGACAATATTTTGGATAATGTACTTACATATTGTTACCATTACAACTAATTAATGTGTATATATTATTTCAAGTGATTATATTGATCCCTTTTGGTCAAGGAGATACAATCACAAACCTTTATGCTTCATTACATCCTGATGTTTTCATGTGTTTATTCTTATAATTACATTTATGAGATGTCTCTTATCATATATGTTATGTCTATAATTATTGAATATTACAATTTTGTGTGAATCCATGTTTTTTACATTCCCATTACACTATAGTCTTCTACTTATATTGTCTTTATCACACAAATTCAATGAGCTTATTAAATATGGACCTCCACCTCTCTTAACTAATCTATATTTAGTTACATTTTTATAGATAATCTCTATATACTTGATCTTCCTTTCTTCAAAAATACCATTGATAGCTTTATAAACATATAATAATCAAGTTTTCATTATTTTATAGCTTCAACAATCTACTATATATGTTAACTTTTCTTTGTCTAAATTTATTTCTAAAAACTTTGTATTAACTTCTCCTAAAATTAATACACAATTAGTTATCATAGTATATACATTTATGAAATAAAAATGGTGATTCCATTTTGATAAGATCAAATATCTCCTTTATAAGGATACCTTTTCTACAAATGGTTTTCCATCTTATCATATCTTCATTTCCTTGCTGGAGGCTAAAAACGTAAATGTTCTATAAACAATGAACTTGTCTTTGATAAGTTTGTGCTCTCATGTTTCCTTCCATCTACATGCCCATTAACGTTTCTTTTTCCATATTCTCATATCTTCACTGTCTTGTTGGAGGCTAAAAATCTAGATTTTCTATAAACAATAAACTTTACTTTCACAACTTTGTGCTCTCGTGTTTCCTTCCATCTACATGATGATTAAAGTTTCTTGTATTTTGTAAAAAATATTTATAATTTTCTCTTAAAATTAATATAACACAAATATTTCACATCATATCCTTCATTTCATTCATTGGCACTTATTTATATGGTGTGGTTTGGTTTATTTGTTCTTATCAACATTTCACTACACCTTTTGTGGTTACTACTACGCATGCTTTTATTTGATATTAGGTCAAATCATAATAGTGTGTCTTACTTTTTGACATAAAGTGGCCTCATACACTTCCAATTTCTAATCAAAATATCTCAAGTTTGGGTCATTGATATTAATCAAATAAATGTTTTTTGGATTATATATACAAATATGTAGTGCATATATATTTTTCCAATTTTTTAAAAAATCATTAACTATTTTTAGGATTTATTTTTGAAATATTAAAAAAAAATTATGGTCACCTAGTGGGATGCATTATTATACTTTAAACCTGTCATATTCACATATTTCCAACCTACTCCTCTCCAAATAGCCACTATCACCCAAGGTTATATTTATTAATTGTATTATTAATTTTTAATCTATTTATTGATTTATTTTTTTATTTTTTATAGATTTATTTTTTTCACTTATTTATTAAATTTATGTGTATCATTTATTTATTAAGTATTTTACATTTATTCATTATATTATATTACTAAAATTTGATTTGTAAATAATAAATTTATATTTATCAAACCCTAAGCATTAACCTTAGAACATATTATTGATTTTTCCATCCATATTTCAATCGTATAAAAGATAATTTATAATGAATTGGAAAACACCTTTTGCTAATCATGATTTTATAATTGAAAAATACACTTTTATCAATAACACAGTATAAGAAAAATAACAATGATTGTAGTAAAAAATGGTGGAAATGTCACAGCCTAGAAAGAAAAATACACATCAAGGCAAGCCCCAAGAGATTAGTCATATCAAAACATCAAAAAATAAGTTGTACTGCAATATTTTTAAGTGTTATTCAATAAAAAAGTCCAAAATAGAATTTAAAAAAAACTAGGGCCTTTGGAAGCATCAACAAACATGTCAGACTAAAGAGGTGAAGGAGGGGAACTATCCGAATTCCCCCCAAGCCACTAGTGCTTGGAGGATCTTTAGTGTTAAGTATGGGATCCTGCCCATATTTTTTTAAAAATTTTCTTTAGTATCCTTAACTTGTTGAGAGGAGGAGATAGCAAGAGCTAGGAAAGCAATTTTTTCATTGGGAGGAACCCCAAAACTGTTGCCACCATAGTGCCCAAGTTGGTAAAAAATGCTTCCCCATGGGGAGGTGACAAACACCAGGGGTAAGGATACAACTCCACCTAGTTCTTGAGCGTCAACACCAAAATCCCTTATCCTATACCTGAGAGGGAGCCTGATGGTGAGGAAGATCTAAAGGCTCAGGGTTGATAGCATATGGAGAACTCTCTCAATGGTATAAAAGGGTTTGGAAGTGTGCCACCTCTGCATAGACTTTATTTGCCTAGACCTAAATTTGAATCAAAACATTATAAATGATAGTAATTTTATTAGTCACCAAAAAATCCTTTCCATAACTTCATTTTAAAAAATAACATAGTTTCTAGATTTCTATTTATGAAACATAACATCAACATGAAAAAATTGCCTAAAAATGTTATATCTTGTAGGTAACATGGTTTAGTCCCTATGAATGACCATTGTCCAGGTAAATAACTTGGAAGAAAGGGTTGAAAAGGGACATGAATCCATTTCTAGGCTAACTGAGCATGGGGGAAAATTATAAAAAATTCTTTAAAATATGTACTTAATGGTAAGTAGGACAAAGAGAGTTTGAGACCCCCAAGTGCTTAAGTCGATCTCCAATCGTTATAACTTTACAAATAATGCACCAAATAAAATGAGCTTATTTGGGTTCAATGTGGGATTTCCTTATATTTTCAAACCTTCTAGCCTAAAAAACATCTAGAAACCCTAATTTCCATTAGTGGTTGAGGGTTTCACTATGAATATGTTGCAGAGCTAGGAGATGATACCCAATCTATGACTTGTATTGGTATAAAGGAGTAGTCGTATGCCAATATCTCCATCGAAGGACTTTAGTTGAAACACCAATTTTATAGAGGTAATCATCAAGCATGGATTTTTGAGTTTCTTGAATAAATTCTACATCCTAAAGTTTGAGTTAATATTTTATTCTCATTGTATCCCATGAGTGCTAGCCTCTAAAATATTTAGAGAAAATTCCCCAACTATCTTGATTCCATTTTTGTATAGCTTGAGACTCTTAATCTAGGTAACCATATAAAAGGGCACACTGTAAAATTTGAGGATGGGAGACCATTAGAGGGAATTGGAGTTAACTGAGAGACTAGTTATAAAACCATCCCGAATCTAGATGAGGTTAGGTTTGAGAATATCTCATGCTTTTCATATGTTTTTAACCAAAAATGTGCTACCCACCTAAATTGGCACATGAGAAAGATAAATAATTTGTAACTCGAGGCCTTTCCAAGCCTTTTGGCCAAGTTGGGTTCCTTAGGTAATGCATTACATTAATAGAGCCTTTCATGCTTCATTCACATATAGGCTTCTAATGATACATTTCATACTTAGAGTGTAACCTTGAAGTTTAATGTTAATGATCCCAAGGCCCTTAAATTATCTAGGTCTACAATAAATATCCTAGGAAACCCTATAGAAACACTATGACCTTCTAAGTTGGCCCAAAGGAAATACCTCAACAAATTCTATATTTTAGCATAGGAAACTTTAGAAGGAGCCCAAAAAGAATAATAGTATATATGAGTATCAACTAACACTATAGAGAAAACTTAAAACTTCCCTACCAAGGAAAGAGGATTGGTGTTCTAATGGGAGATATGTTTCTCAATCCTCTACACAACATAGGATAAAATCTCAATGGGGGATGTCCTAAAGGAAAAAGTAATTCCCATAACTTAAATTTTATACTTGGAAAGACACATTTCCATTGATATCCTTATAAGTAAATAGGTTTATGGGAAAGTGATTGCTTGTATCATTGAGCCTTTTTCCACTAGATAGAAGAGCTCGATGCTAAAAAAAATTAAGACATTCCATAACATTCTTAACTGAATCCTCTTCCTCCAAAAGGGTGAGGAGATCATAATCCACAAAATTCCCATTAATGATTTATTGGTTACACTAGGGGAGGGATACATGCCTTTCACTAAGCCTTTAGATGAGTATTGTCCAAAGGTAACTAAAGGATTCTATATCTGACATATATATTGAGGGAGCCAAGGGACAAACTTGTCTTATAGACCTAAAAATCTCAAATGTTTTGGATTTGCACTACATTAACAGTAATTCAAGAGCAAGCATCCTAAAATAACATGTCAATAGTAAGAAAAAATGAGGGACAAAACCCAGAGCTTGTAGCATAGATATGATAAAGGACCTCAATTCTATCATAGGCTTTCTCAAAGTCAGTTTTCACAAACATGGATTTTAGAATAGAAACCATGGCCCATTCCATACCTTATCATATTGAAATAACATTGTCAATAATATAATTGTGTTAGATGAACCCAAATTTTTCACTTCTAATAGTGAGGGGAAGAAGATGTCTGAAGTCGAGGATAAGGGTTTTGGCAATGATTTTTGGTATGAAACACTCAAAAGGTTTATTGATATCTAATTCATAATAAGATCAAGATATATAGCCTTCAAGATGAACATTATGTTTCCTTGATTAATGAGGGTATCCAAGTGATGAAACTATCCTTAGACTGCTCTGTAACCATCAAATTGTGAGCTAAATTCATAAACAGGCCTATTTAGTTTAATCATTCCTTGTAGCCCTGTTTGCTCTATTTATTGGACATAACTCTTTCTAAGTTAACTAAATAATGAAAGTAAAACCATTTATGGATACCCATTAAGCCCTTCTATGACATACTAAAAAATATCATAAGGTTGCTTTGTACGGAATTATACTTTCTTCTTTAAGCCCTGTTCTAATTAGCCTTCCTTGTGTGCAAAACGCCTTGTCTAGAGTAAAGTACAGACTTTCTAATCAAAAAAATCATCATTCCAGATACCCATTACCTTATTAAATGTGAATAAAACATTTTTTATGGCACTTCTTTGGAGAAATTCACTTTTCCTATATTGGCCTATTCTCTCCTCTTCACATGCACCTAGGTTTCACTTGGAAATTGACTTTTTCCATATTTATCCATACTATGACACCTTGAGACCACTTCCAACAGTTTTTAAACATCATCAAGGGTAATATTACAAAGTTTCAAGAGTTTTCAAGCGTTTAAACTCATTTTGAGGGTCAGACCCTAATTCAAGATTTTCTAAAGCCTGTCACAGGCCAAGAGCATATAAATTTTGTCTGGGAGTGTTTTAACCTGTTTCAAGGGTTAAAATAAATTGTATAGGGTCTGTATTAATGCCATACACCTTATAAAATCATCATCCAATTCATAACAACCTCCTAAGCTTTCCAATGCTTAACATCTCAGTCGGCTTTGATTGTATTTGTATGACAGTCAGCAAGGTTCATTAGTTTCTTATCTATTTCAATGGTTAATAGACTTTCAAGAGGATATAAAAACATGTAAATATCTTACACAACTTCCCCATTCCATACTCATATAAAAAATGACCTTATCAATCCATTTACCTTGCAAAACATGCAAATGTCTTACCCTTGCCTGTATACTATCACCTATAGGCCGAGAGCCAACAATTGGAGATTTTGGATATCAAAGAGGTTTCTAAAACCTGTTTATTCTTCATTTAGGTTTCTAATTTCCTTATATACTTATCTCCATGTCATTATAATCTTTATGCAAACATTTTCATGTGGATTTACTTTGGACAATGGGCTGTAGTTTGGATGCCTGAATACCCTGTTTAGGCATGTTTAGGATTTTAATAACATTCCAAACTCTTTAAAACTTCTTGATCACATAATACCAGTTTTAAATTGTTCCCAACATAAAAAATACCCATTCTACATGTATCTTTCTCAATGTTCTCAAGTGAACCATCATCCACACACACATACACATACATATACAGGCCTGTCACCAGAATTCATAAAGAAACCATATATGAAACAAAACATTCATTCTTTCTTAGATCAAATAGAAGACTTACAATTCAATACCAGTTCTAGTTTCAATGTTCCATGGATTTCAAATCCTTGTTTGCTCCTTCATACATTCTCTGCTCTTTCTGTTTAACTTAACATCTCTTGAATGAGGTCCTCCCTCACTGTTTCTCCTCTCTTTTCTTCATTCTATTCTCTTTCCTTCAATGAGAGGACCTTTCCTCTCTGTCCTTCTTCTCCTCTACGCCCCTCTCATCCTCTCTCATTACTTAATTCTCTCTCTTTTTTTTTCTCTTTTCAAGAATCTCCCGTCTAACTTCTATGCCCAATTTGGGCTTAAGGCAAAACAAAATACTATTTGTAAGTTTTAACAATATACTAAGGTTGAAAATAGTTTCAACCATTTCTCCCTTATTTCCTCAATAGCCTAACCATCACTTTTTACCTTTTCACTCTTCACTTTTGATAATTACATTTACTCTTAAGGTGAAATTTTGAAATCTAACACAATTTGGAGGGAAAACCAGAATTTGAATTCTCACACTAGAATTTGAAACTATTGTAGATGCTCCTGCATCATACTCTCACTCTAGAAAAGATTTGAACCTTAGTTCAAATGAGATGCTTTCTCCATGCTTTAGCCTTCATTCTATGCCTGGATCCCAAGGTCTTGTTATCAATACCAATGTTTTTCTTTGTTTGGAATAGTCTTTGTCCTTCATCTTGCTGTTCTTCCTCTTTTGGTATGTTCTTCTCTTCATCTCTTTCTCAACTGCCATCTCCCACTTCCGTGCTTCTTCATATTCATACATATCTTCTAGATCTTCTTGTTGTTCTTCTTGTTTTTTGAGCTTCTCCAATGACTCATGTATGTCATTCACTTTAGCTACCTTCATACCTACATACAAAACATTCAAAGCCACCTTAGAATCAAAATATTTAGGCCATGAAGCCTCTTGGCTATCTCCATGTTCTTGTTCCTTGTCCAAAACTGCCTTTGCCTCTTCACTCTTCTGCTCTTTTCTTGCTTCACTCTTCCTAATGGTGTCTTCACCATGGCTTGTACCTTCCTTCATCTCTCTTGAATTACCAAACAACTCCTCTAACATCTTCAACTCTTCCTTTAGTAAGATCTCATCTATCTCACTATTCTCCTCATCAAACTTCGGCTGATCACTCACAAGGATTACTTTCCCTTTACCTCTTATCTCTTATTTTATTAGCTTGTCTTCACGCAAACCAAATCATTCATCAACATCAATATACTCATCAAAAATAATTAAAGCAATATTACCTTGTGTTTCCTTACTCTCTTCAACCTTTGCTTGAAGCCATCTTGTTTGTTCTGCTGCATACTTTCTTCTTTCCTCATCATCCATCCATTTGGAATTCTCTCCTTGCTGCATATTAGTCCACACAGCCACTTTCCATCTTTCATTTCTCATGAAAATATCATTGAAGGATTCAAAAACATCATCACAAACAATTTGTTTACTTTTCATCTTTGCATCCTCATGCTCTACCTCATTATTCTTTTAGAAGTTTTCTTTCTTACCTTCATTCTCTTGGCTGCTAGAATCACCTTCAATCCTTTCTTTTCTCTTTGCCTTCTTAGGCACCCACATTTGATTCTTCTTCTTATATTTTGACTTCACAAGCCATTTAGGCATCCTGTAACCATGCTCTTGTACCAACACTTCCTATTGCTTGGGAGTTTGCTTCTTCCACCATTTAGACATCACATATCCATGCTCAAATTCTCTTTTTGAAGGCTCTATCATCTTTCTTAAGTCTTGCACCTGTACATTAGTAGCTTCATGCTCATAATAACAATCAAAATCAGGTCTTAACACTTCATTTACCTCTTTGATAGCTTGGTCTATGTAGCAATCTTTCTCTCCCTTTGTGCTTGGATGCTCTCTTTCTTCTTCTTGGCATTCAATGGCATCATGGAATTCAGCTTCATCTTCTACCTCTTCTCTTACTTGTATGGGTTCTTCAACACCTCCCTCATGCATTAACCAATGCATCTCTCCTTATTTATCAACAACAAAAAACTTTTTCTTTTCTCTTACACATTCACTTGTGTACTTGGTGTCTTCTCTTGCACCAATCTCTTCACTCTCCAAGGCCCTTCTCTTGACCTTCATAAGGCTGCTCATACCTGCACTTACCCATGCAAAGACAATATTAGAAATAAAAATAAGAGACCACAAGGTCCTTATGAGTGCTCTCTTCATCAACACTCTCATCTTTTCAAGTGCTCTTCCTGACACTTCATCTTTTCTTTCTTCTCTTCTCTTGTTCTCCTCAATGAGAACCTTCTTCTCAACTTCTTCCTCTTGCTGCTCACTTGGCAACCTTCTTATCTTCTTCAAGCCTCTATGGGCTTCTCTCTTCATGGAAATATTCTTTTGCCTTCTTCTCCTTTTCACTAGGAGATCTATTTGCCACTTTAACCTCCTCCTCATTGGCCATGCCCATGCTTTCTTATCCATCTGCATCCAAGACTCATATTCATCTTTAATCTTAGCTAACTCTCTCTTCAAATTAGCAATTTCTTTATCAATTACAAAACTGTCCATACCTTTGATGCTTGCTTTCTTCTTGGTGTCCTCATATACCTTGCTACTTTGCAGTGCCTTCAACAATACTTCCATCTCTGAGATCTTCACCCAAGTATTTTCCACCTCGGTCTCTTGATCCCTTGTCTCACCCAAGCCTTTTCTCCTTGACTGGGCTTTTGACAATCTTCTTGATCTCACCTAGGCCTTTTGCATCCTAGTCTTTTGATCCTTTTCTCCATCCTACAGTAACTCTTTATATAGCATTTCATCAAACACAAATCACAAATCCAAGCTTACCTTGCTTTGGATCTTCTTCTTGAGCATTCACTTACTCCCTTACTGTTGAGCTTCTCTTGGCTCTTCACTAAGCCTTCCTTGGCTTCTTCTCCTCTTAAGCCTCAATGGCTTGAATACCTTCCTCTTCACCTATTTAATTCTCAACACTTAACTCAAATAGCAAAGATTACTCATACCTTTTCTCCCTAGGGTCTTCTAGCACTTTGTCTTGCTGATCCTCTTGCCAAATCCTGTAACAACTCATTATAAATCATAACCATCAACAAATTATCAATTCCCAAGAGCTTCAAGCTCTAATACCAAATGATGAAACTATCCTCAGACTGCTCTGTAACCATCAAATTGTGAGCTAACTTCATAAACATGCCTATTTAGTTCAATCATTCTTTGTAGCCCTATTTGCTCTATTTATTGGCCATAACTATTTTTAAGTTAACTCAATCATGAAAGTAAAACCATTTATGGATACCCATTAAGCCCTTCTATGACATACTAAAAAATATTCTGAGGTTGCTTTGTACAGAATTATACATTCTTCTTTAAGCCTTGTTCTAATTAGCCCTCCTTGTGTGCAAAAAGACTTGTCCAGAGTAAAGTATGGACTTTATAATCAAACCAAGCATCATTAAAAATACCCATTACCTTATTACAGGTGAATAAAATGTTTTTTAGGGCACTCCTTTGGATAAATTCACTTTTCCTATATTGGCCTATTCTCTCCTCTTCACATGCACCTAGGTTTCACTTGGCAATTGAATTTTTCCATATTTATCTATACTATGACACCTTGAAACCACTTCAAATAGTTTTTTAACATCATCAAGGGTAATATTACAAAGTTTCAAGAGTTTTCAAGCATTTAAACTCATTTTGAGGGTCAGACCCTAATTCAGGATTTTCTAAAGCCTGTTACAAGCTGAGAGCATATAAATTTTGGCTGGGAGTGTTTTAACCTATTTAAAGGGTTAAAATCAATTTTATAGGGTCTTTATTAATTCCCTACACCTTATCCAATCATCATCCAGTTCATAAGAACCTCCTAAGCTTTCCAATGCTTAACATCTCAGTCGGCTTTGACTGTATTTGTATGATAGTTAGCAGGGTTCATTAGTTTCTTCTCTATTTCAATGGTTAATAGACTTTCAAGAGGATATAAAAAAATGTAACTATCTTACATGACTTCCCCATTCCATAATCATATCAAAAATTACCTTATCAATCCATTTACCTTGCAAAACATGCAAATGTCTTACCCTTGCCTGTATACTGTCACCTACAGGCCGAGAGCCAACAATTGGAGATTTTGGATATCAAAGAGGTTTCTAAAACATGTTTCTTCTTCCTTTAGGTTTATACTTGCCTTATAGACTTATCTCTATGTCATTATAAGCTTTATGAAAACATTTTCATGTGGATTTACTTTGGACAATGGGCTATAGTTTGGATGCCTGAATACCCTGTTTAGGCTTGTTTAGGCTTTTTATAACATTCCAAACTCTTTAAAACATATTGATCACATAATACCATTTTTAACTTGTTTCCAACATACAAAATACCTAGTATACATGTATCTTTCTCAATGTTCTCAAGTGAATCATCATCCACACACACATACACATACACATACGTATACAGGCCTGTCACCAGAATTCATAAAGAAACCATATATGAAACAAAACATTCATTCTTTCTTAGATCAATTAGAAGACTTAAAATTCAATACCAGTTCTAGTTTTAATGTTCCATGGCTTTTAAAGCCTTGTCTGCTCCTTCATACATTCTCTGCTCCTTCTCTTTAACTCTAACATCTCTTGAATGAGGTCCTCCCTCACTGTTTCTCCTCTCCTTTCTTCATTCTATTCTCTTTCCTTCAATAAGATGACCTTTCCTATCTATCCTTATTCTCCTCTACGCCCCTCTCATCCTCTCTCGTTACTTAATTCTCTCTTTTTTTTCTCTTTTCAAGAATCTCCCCTCTAACTTCTACGCCCAATTTGGGCTTAAGGCAAAACAAAATACTGTTTATAAGTTTTAACAATATACTAAGGTTGAAAATAGTTTCAACCATTTCTCCCTTATTTCCTCAAAAGCCTAACCATCACTTTTTACCTTTTCACTCTTCACTTTTGACAATTACATTTACTCTTAAGGTGAAATTTTGAAATCTAAGACAATTTGGAGGGAAAACCAGAATTTGAAATTTCACACTAGAATTTGAAACTATTGTAGATGCTCCTGCATCAGCAAGAATTAGATAAAAAAACTTTAGGATAATCTTTTTTGAGATCATGATCAACACTGTCCCATAAGACCTAACAAAATTCATAGTGGAAATTGTCAATCATGGGTGATTTATTAGAGGCCACTTGCATGGTTATATCTTTGAGATTATTCAGAAAAATTGTTCTATCATAGGTAACTCTTTAGGGTTTAGACAACTTGAAGAATTATAAAAGTGTTGCTTCATATATTGTAGGGGAGCGTTGAGTGGAGAAAAACCCCTAGTAGTGGTGAATAAATGTGATAGAATTTCTAGGAGTTTGGAAATCCTAGGATCAACATATTTAATAAATTTAATCCAGTATAGATCTCATTTGGAATGGATAAGGGAAAATAATTCTTTGTTAACCCTATCCCCTATTTTAAATCAATGAATTTGGGCTTAGAGTTGAGCTCCTCGAGCCTTATATGATTCCTTAATTTTGAGCTTATGTCTCCATTGATCAGCTTAAGCTTGAAGACTGACATTAAGAGGAGCATGATCAAGTTCCTGTGAAATCCTATGGAATTCATAGTATGATGTTTTTTTAGCCCATTCTTGAATGATAATCATTTTCTTACCATATAAATGTAAAAAGGTGGTAGTTTTTTTGATGGCATAATCCCACCAATCAATCCACCCCATGGGTCCCTAGTGTCTAGGCACCAATAGTTTAATCATGCTTAAGATGAGTTATGCTGAGGTAGAACTAAGGCTTAAAGGCTTTTATTAAGGAGAAATCCATTCAATGTAAAAGCTTATGGGCTAGTGTTCCAAGAGAATGACACCATCAATAACTAAAACAAGATAGTCCTTAGAGCTAGAGAAGGAGAACAAAAATTTCTTTATGAGTACATCTTGATCTAATATTTTAACAACTCTATTGTGGTATCATTTGAGGTTGGACTAGGTGAACCAGGTATATAAAAATATTGTAATTCTATTTCATCCCCATATATATATGAAAGAATATGATTTCAATGACACTTATTGTTCAAACCGATAGAATTAATATTTGATGACATAAAACATTTATTGAGAAATTTGTGAATAATTATAATTATAAATTATTTTGTTCATTTTGCATATCAGACATTGTATAATATTGTATAGATATGGTTGTATATATGCTTTCAATTCCAACATTCCTAGTCTTATATTGGGCTTGTCATCGGGGAGAAGAAGCGTTTTCTTAAGGAAGGGAAAGAGAAACAAAAAATAGCTTAAATATACTAAGAGGAGAAATAATAAGGGGGATTTTTAGAATTCATCTAAGAGAAAAAAATATGAATAAATAAAATAAATAAAAAATTGGATAATATTGAGCTATGAACCATTCTATGTGACACAATTAGAACTATCTGTAACACCTATACAATTAGAACTATCTTTAACCCCTCCAATTTCATTATAAGAGTAGATGATACTATTTTTAGTTCTATAAATACTTTTGACTTGGGCTATGAATTGGTCTAGAATACAAATAGATTTAAGGACCTCATAGTTCAATATATAAGGCCACAATTGACCTCAAATATTGATAGATATTTGACTTTAGATAATAACAGACCTCAAACGGTCAACAAATTTTAAACATAAATAAATTAAACACAATCAATCTACTTAATCAACCCATCAATATATTTCATCAATTAAAATAGATACAATATTAAATATACTTATTTCCTTTAAAAAAACAAAAGCTAAAATATTTCTAAAAACCTCATTAAAACTACAAACTAAATCATTATAATGTTCAAATGTGAAGGTTGTGCTTTGATTGAGTGTGTTTCGGTCTCAAATGTTAAGAATGTTGGTAATGGTTCTAAATAAGCATATCATTAGTAAATAATCACTTCAATCATTTTCATGTCGAAGAGTTCTGGTCCTTCACGACCAAAGTAGTTTCAGCCTCAAATGTTGTTAATTGTTCCTTCAAATAAAATTATCATTCGTAAATAAACACTTTAAAAGAAAAGTAGTCTGTTTTGGCAAGAGAAAGGCCTTTGGATTCTCTGGAAAACTCAATGACAACAAGAGATAATAGTGGTTGTATTCATCTATGCAACATAAAAAAAATAATCATAGGCATTATTTATTTAGAGAGATCATAAACATTTTGAGAAAATTCAAATGATTAACCATTAAATGTCTACCTTTAATCAAACATTATATAATATTATAATTTAATGGTAATTTAAACATGTAAATCACTGTGATATAATATATTATGATTATGAAGATTAACAATACATTAAATATTTTTTTAAATGTTTATTTGATTGCTGTAAAATCTCTATAAATATTTAATAGATTGTTGTGATAATAAATGTTATATACATTTTTAATTTTTTAAAAATTTATTTACATTTTTAAATTTACCAATGTATATATATACATATATGTTTTTTTAATTCAAATTAGGATTTTATAAATCGTAGTTTAATTGATATAAATAATGGTAAATTATAATTGTTGCATTATTTATTAAAATACAAATCTTTTCATGATACCAAATTTAAAAAGATGAAATTATAATTGAATCCCAAAATAATTTGACACAATTAATATCTCTCCATCCTTAAATTTTTAATTAAGATATTTATCCTTTAATCAAAAGATACATTACCACAAACCCTTAGAAAATCTTAAAAATAAAAGACATTCAAATCCCTGAAAATATACACAATATTTTTCTAAAAAGTACAAAAAATAAAAGAAAAGAAAGAAATAAAAAAACACATTTAAATGAAAAATACCCAGTTACATAAAAACATATAAACAAATTTAAATAATATAAATTTATAACTAATAAATATCTAGGCAACATTTTAAAATATAAAATCTTAATATTATATTTTCAGAGTATATACAATAATAAAATAATATTATATACATACTTGAATGCATTACCACATAATAATAAAAAATTATTTAAATTTCCTTGAAATTACTCTATAATATAGAGCAACAAGCATTACATATACAAATGTGGATAAGATCTAGTAATGGTCTTCGGTTTGTTGACTTGTATAGTATTAACAATACAATATGAACACACTATATTATTATCTTATGGTTCAATAAAATTACCATCCTACTAAGAGACCTATATTTATTATCATTATTTTCTTTACTTTAATAACTTGAACCCAACCTAGGGTGACTGGGTAGTAGACACCAAACCCATCGGCGGGGCTTGATTATTACTTAGAAGTTTCTCGTGGTTCTAATTGAAGGTATAAAAATATTGGTGTCATCATTGTGATTATTGCATGACCTCCAACATTTACATGCTCAACATTCCTTAGAACACTTGTAAAGTCCATTATAATGGAAGCCCAATTGTCTATCAATACAACCTTCTCCCATCATCTTTCACTAATTTGGGTGCTCAAGTTTTGAATTTTAAATGCCTTCCTTATCCCTAAAAATATATTTTAAAGACCACCCACTTTCTCATCCACTATTTTTACCACATTCCCATTCCTATAAAATCCCCACAAATAATCAAACCACACCATCTTGAATGCATACGCAAATCATACAATATTTTTCATCTTCAAGGCCAAAGATCTTTTGGGAAAAAAATGGAGTCTCTGTTGAGGTCCATTATTGTTTTGCTATTTTACATGGCTTTAATGGAGGCACACATTGTAATGGGGGAAGGAGAGTGTGGAAACATTTTAGTGGAAGTTTCAGCCCTTAAAATGGTAGTTTGTGCAGAGGCAAGCCAAGATCCATAGGCCGCTATTTCCTCCAAATGTTGTGCTGCAGCTCATGAAATCTCAAGCAACCCTTCATGTCTCTGTGCTCTGATAAAGATGAGTGAATCCCAAAAGGTATTTAATCTAGAAGCTGCACTCACCATTCCTAAAGCCTGAAACTTTCAAATCAAACACTCTGGCTACAAGTGTGGAAGTAAGATACAATACTTTCAATTAGTAATCTTTTTAAATATGTGACCATGGAGTATCTCTTCTATCAAAAATTTATATATAATGATAGTTGTTACTTTTATTTATTCATAGTTACAATAACTTGACTTCTTCTCTGTGTTTTGTAGGTTATACATTGCCATAAATGGAAGGGCATATCTATCACGTGTATTTGCAGTGGCAATTCTATAGACCCTCCATTAATAAATATTAACAATTGAGTTGCATTACAGAATATTGTTACCTTAATATTAATATAATACTAATTAACTACAATAAACTGAACATGATACTATTGAAGAGTACTTTAGTAGTGTAATATGGAATGGCTTCTCATCTTAATAGAAAATAAGTTACCCAGTGGACTCCACTGTGCTTGAGGCTTCTATACGAATAATCTGCAAAACTTTCATTTTGCTTGATTGCATGTAAATATGACAAGTCTATATTAAATTTATATTTGCTTTCTTGTCTTATTTTATGGTTAGAACTGAAATTTATTATCCTCTATATATTGCAGCTCCATAGAAATTCTTTACATTGAAAGTGGTAGGTGATAATTCAAAATAGAATAATGGAAACAATCCATTGAACTGGGTTAGAAAATACATTTAGATAAATGGATAGACTAAGCATCCCCTGATTAGACTAAGAGGCTTCATTGATAGATAGAAAAAAGTGTTGGGTGTGCTTTCATCCACTTCATTAATAATAATTATGAGATATGAATAAAATTGAAAGAGTCCATTCATCATTCAAAAGTATAAATTAAGGATTTTCAACTATTTAATTTTGATTATCGATTATATTATGTGTATATAAAATATAGTTTGTAAGAATTTCAATTTGTAAAAACTAGATTAAATTGATTTAACATTTTGTGTAGGTTGCATTTCAATTATTTAATTTTCACTATCAATTATATTATGTGTATATGTATAATAGTTTGTAAAACTTTAATTCATAAAGACTAGATCAAATTGACTTAACATTTTGTGTAGGTTACATTTCAACTATTTAATTTTGATTATCAATTATATTATGTTTATATGTAAAATAGTTTATAAGAATTTCAATTAATAAAGTCCAAATCAAGTTGGCTTAACATTTTGTGTAAGTTGCATACATTTTTCTCATTATAAATATTATTTCATTAAAATTGTGTTGAATTTTTTTGTTGTTTTCTATTAGATTGTTTACATGATTTTGGAGGCCTTTGTTTGTGATTATTGTGACACTTATTTTAACAAGTTCCATGAAGTGGTTAGACCATGTCATGATTATGTAAGGTAATGTAAAGTTGTGTTTACAAAATAATGTTTATTTGAACAAAAAATTATTTACATGGTGGCTTTAACTTGGCATTCGTACCTTCCAATATATAAAAAATACAAAAAATAAATGAATAAGTTTTTAAAGTAAGTAATAAGAAATTTTAATCATCTATCATTCAATTAAATTTAACAATATATAACAATAAGGATATGATTATATATTATCAACTACGATTGACAAAATCATATTAGGCATCAATTTAATAAAGCCGTGAGGTCTCATTGTTTTATAGAATAACTTAGAAAAATTGGGAGTTAAGGACATATTTCTATCATATGCCATTTTATTAGATAAAATCCATTCCACTTGTTTTACTGTTAGAAATCCATGCTTTTGTTGAAGTTGACATTATCAGTCATTTGAGCCAAACAAAAAAAAAGACCACTTAGATTAACCCTAGACATGAAAGTAAAAAGAGTTGTAATTATTATTGAATATGCATAACATTAAAGATAATTTCTAAAGCTAATATTGAAAATGTATATAAAAATACACTAACAAATTCCCAACAAAAAATTACCAATAATATAATGGCATATTTTCTAAGAAAAAATAGAAAGACTACGCATCTCGCAAAATTCTCATCAATAAGCATTTTGAAATTTATGAAATTACAATAACTGAATGATTAATTTTAATTTTTGGTGGCCTCCAAAGAATATATCTTTCCAAATCTTCTTTGCATAGTCAAACTGTAAAAAAAAAATATATGTTTACAAAACAATAATGAGATTCCCAAAATAATCATACAACTCAGAATAGATTTTCTTAAATTTTCTTTTGCTTAGTGAAATTTATAAATAGACATGCATTTAAATGGTGTATGAATATGTATTAAAATTTATCCATAGAGTTATTATCTATGATAGGATACTAGAGGGTGTGTTTCTAGTAATATGTGGAAATGTTGAATCTAGTATTTAGTACTTGATAATGACAAGATTGACACACATTTATCACATATGATTTGAGAATAAAAACTTGGTCATAATATTATAATCTCTCACACTTTCATGATACTTATGAGTTGACCTTTTCATTATGTTGATACACACCTACAACAACCTCACTATTAATTTTAAAGTTCTAATTCTGCATAGATATCTCCAAATCCTCAGTTTAGTCTACCTATACATAGGTCAATTTCATCACTTTTGATATGTGTTGATAATCGATAATGAATCATCCTAGTCTAAACTAACCCTATCCCAAAATATATTACTTTTTACAATCAAATATTTCCTTAATGTTAACCCATCTACCTAGTGTGGTGGTGATATGAGAAATTACAGAATTGGAGTCATACACAAACAAATCAAGGTTTCATTCAAAAATGACTACACACTTATCTAGTAAACATTTATACACTATTAAAAATTGAGACAAATTTCCATAGTCTTCCCAAATTTTGATTTATAATTAGGAGCAATCACAAGCAAAGTCTTAAGCATACTAAATCCAAGTCAATGCAAGAATTATCAAGTATCAAATCCAAATCATTAGTTACGTACATATAGCAAAGGAACACAATTTCACTATCACATTAGGTGAAAAAAATACATGTGGTTTGATTTCCCTCTTCATAGTATAAAATACATAGGTAGAGGTCAATTATCAAATTGAGGTGTTGGGGTCAGCTCATTCCATTACACTTTTCTAAATTTTTCCATTAACTCTAACAAGTACACTTAGGGTTTCAAGGTGGAAGAGACTAATTTTTAGAGCTAAACACATCATTAGGGTTTGGGGTCATAAATATAAAACATACAAAGATAAGCAAAGGTGACCATGTGGTCATATTCTTGCATTTCCATTTAGGTCAATACCAACTAGCATAGGTTAGTGTTGACGAATAATATTGATCGAGACTTAATAAAATCAACCCTACATAAATAGAAGTACACTACCTAAACTAGATGAATCATAAGGACGTTTTATTTTTATTTTTACTTAAAATATATAGTCACCATTAGAGATTCAACCATAAAAGATAAGTAATCATCCCTTTATTTTACTTACTATATTTATCATATGCCACTTTTCAAATCAGTACAATTAATTTCAATATTTTAAAATTTAGATGTATTCTTGGATTTCATATCTTATCATCTAAATTATCCTACATGTGTCTATCATATTATATTTAGTCTTGATTTCATTAATTCAAATTAGGAAAAAACCATTCGTGAACCCAAACCCTAGGTTTCCATCATTCCAAGGTTTAAAATTTTTTATTCTAAAGTTTCAAATTTCATTTGTGATTTCCACACATTAAAAAAATATTTTCACCTTTCAATGGTTTCTAATTTTTTTCCTAGGGGTTTAGATCTAATTTATGATTTCCATACACAAAACAAATTTCAATTTCAGCCCTATATTTTCATTAATATTTTCATCATTCTAGAGTTTTAGATTTCAGACTTATGATTATTCTCTAAATACACATTAATCATGGCCTTATTGAATGCAAATTATTATTAACACTAGTCATGATGGTACTCTTTTCATTTTTTTCTCATGGAAAGTATATCTTATTTAGATCAATTTTGTAAGAAAATGGGTCAAAATGATCAAATCTAAGAACACTAATAAAGCTAAAATTACCAATGAATAGTCCAATCCTTTCTCCAATCCTATTATTGCAACATTCAATCTGAGCTTCCTATTACTACCACTAGGTGGAAAATGGCATGTATGACCTCCTTGGTTCTTCCTACCATGGTTTATAATATACATAATAACCAATATCTAACCTATTGATGGAATTATCATGAATATTGAGACTAATAATACTTATGACACAACTATTAATAATCAACTAGACTTAATGAATGACCAAGAATTCACTGAATATTTTAACATGTATTCACATCAAATTGATGACATGTTATATATATCAAGAGATGAATATAAAAAATTGGCCAATGCTTACACATAAGGTATATATACCTCTACTACTAGTATTATTCCCATTCCTACACCTTTAATGACCTATGTGATACTCACCCAATGTTTGGGGGAACATAAAACCTCTAACAAATTTCTATAGATATTCCTATATAGGAAACATTTATCCCTCCCATGATGAATACACATGATCCATTACGAATATAACCTAATTCATGTTCCCTTGATCATACTATTACAACTCTGCAAGCTAAGGTATTTTAACTAAAGCAAGGTGCATCTAGAGCTAGTCATTCCATTGATTCTCACACCTTTTTCCATTAACCCTTACCCCTTGAGATAATAGTTTACCATTTTTCCAATAGGATTTTTAACTCCCAATATCAATAAAGAGGTAAAGGATTTTAGATAGGACAAAACTATGGTGGTGGTAGAGAATGGTTTCCAAATCAATGCAGGTCTTATTTTTGTTATAGATGTGGAGAAGAAGGCCTTATAGCGTTTGAGTTTCCACACTACAAAGATAAAGAAAGGAGAAAATATCATCACCCAAGAGTGAATTTAGTTGAAATTAAAAAAAAAAAGAAAAATATTGAAGTTACAACAACAAATATTGGAGAAAATATCATGATGAGAAGAATAATGATTGTTCCAAAGAAAGAACATGTGTAGAATAAATAAGGTGGTGATGCCTGGTTGAAAACAAATATCTTTAAATTAAGGTTTACTTTAGGAGGTAAGATATGTAAAATAATTATAGATGGTGGTATTTGTGAAAATATGGTCTCTAAAGACATAATTAAGAAACTAGGTTTGTAGGGTGAAAAACATCATAACCCTTTTCGAATTTCATGGTTTAATAAAGTGAATGAAGTTATAGTAGTTAAAATGTGCTTAATCAAATTTTATATAGGTGAAACTTACAAGGATGAAATATGGTGTGATGTTATACCAATGGATGCATGACATGTGTTATTGGGTAGGCCATGTCAGTTTGATAGAAAAGCAATTCGTGATGGATCAAAGAACACATAGTTTCTAGAAAGGTGGTATGAAGGTAGTTTTATTAATTTTTAAAGAAGGGTAGGCCAAAAGCATGCTGAATGCAAAATAATTTATCAAAGACATGAAGATGACATGTTGCTATTATGCATTAGTAGTAAAGAAAAGAGACAAAAGTGGTGTAAATACCAACAAAAGTAGAAGTAGTGTTGAAAGAATATGCAAATGCTATACCAGCTGAGTTACCACATGGTTTACCACCAACCAAAGATATTCAATATTATATTGATTTGATTGATTTGATTTTGAGATAAACTCTACCCAATTAAGTAGCTTATATGATGAGTCCAACAGACATGTAGAATTCAATAAGTAGGTTATTAAACTGGTAAGGAAGGGTGTAGTAAGGAAGAACATGCATCCATGTGTAACACCAATATTGCTAACTCCATAAAAAGTTGGAGGGTGGATGATGTGTCTAGATAGTAGAGAAATTAATAAAATTATGATCAAGTACATATTTCCTATACTTTATTTAGATGATATGATGGATTTTCTTGAAGGAGCAAAATATTTTACCAAAATTGATCTAAAGAGTGGATACTATCAGATTTGGATTCGTGAAGGAGATGAATGAAAAATAATATTCAAGACTAGAGATGGTTTATATGAGTGGATGGTGATATCATTTGGGTTATCTAATGTACCCAACACATTTATGAGGGTGATGAACATAGTGATACAAGAATATAGTGGTAAGTTTGTGGTGGTTTATTTTGATAATATTTTAATATTCAACAAAACTAAAGAAGAGCACTTACAACATTTAAGAATGGTATTAGTATTGTTAAGAAAAGATAAGGTCTATGAAAATTTGAATAAGTGTAGGTTTATGTAGAATAATTTGGTATTTTTAAAATTTGTAATTTTAGAAGATGGTGTAATAATGGATGAATAAAAAATAAAGATAATTATTGAGTGGCCTATCCCAAAGAGCATCACATAGGTAAGAAGTTTCCATGGCTTAGAAACCTTTTAAAAAAAATTATTAAATTTTTTAGTAGTCTTGTTACACCAATAACAAATTATATGAGAGGAAAAAAATTGCATAGACAAGGGTAGATACAAAAAGCTTTGAGTTGTTGAAGAAGAAAATTATAGAAAAGCCTATTTTAGCATTACCAAATTTTATCAAAGTGTTTGAGGTTGATTGTGATGGTTCATTTATGGGAATTGGTGACATGATGAGTCAATAAGGGAAGCTAATAATCAATTTTAGTGAGAAATTGAATGAGGTAAGAATAATGTATTCTATGTATGATGTTGAATTTTATGCCTTTGTACAAGCATTAAGACATTGGAGGCATTACCTAGTGCCTAATGAGTTTATCCTATATATTGATCATGAGGATTTGAAGTATGTGAACACTCAAAATAAGTTAAATATTAGGCATGCAAAGTGGATGTATTTATTACAGGGTTATATTTTTGTGTTGAAGCACAAATCAAGAAAATAGAATCAGGTAGCTGATGCTTTGAGTAGGCGAATAGGGTAGATAAATACTATGGTGAGTGAAGTAGTTGGATTTGAATTTATTAAAGAAGTATATGATAATAATCTATATTTTGGAAATATAGCTGAGCAATGCAAGAATCCATTGATAGGTGATACAGGTAATATTTATGAAGAGTATATTATGTAGGATGGTTGAGTATATTATGTAGGATTGTTATCTCTTCAAAGAGAAATAATTATTTATTTCAATTGGGTCTCTAAGGGATAATACAATAAGAGAATTATGTAGTGGTGGTTTTGATAAACATTTTGGTAAGACAAATATAATAGCTATGGTGGAGGAGAAGTATTTTTGGCCAATGATGAAGAGACATGTGATAAGATATGTTTCAAGTTGTAGGATATGTCAAGTGGCAAATGGACATGAACAAAATATAAGGCTCTACATGCCATTATTGGTTCCAAGAGGACCATGGACATATTTGAGTATGGATTTTATGTTGGGATTACCAAACACACTAAGAGGTAATGATTCAATTTTTTTTGTAAATAGGTTTCTAAGATTACTTATTTTATTACATGTAACTAATTTTAATGATCTTTTAGATAAGTTGGTGTAGCACTTTTCCTATAATCTCGATCATGAGATTTCTTTGGTTGATTTGACACAAGCTAAACAAAAATATGGTGAGACTTTTGAAAGATATCTATAGTGATGGAAAGTACTTACAAGCCGATTCACTCATAGTCTATCTAATAAAAAATTAGTTGTTGTGTTCATGAAAAACATGCATAGTGAGATAGCTTATCATCTAGAGCTACAGTGTGCACATACCTTCAAAGAGATCATTGATAAGGGTTTATTAATTGAGTGAGCTCTTATCAACAAAAGAGTCATCAAGATTAACTTAAATAATTAAAACCAAGGTACCATTTAGGGAGGCAGCCAAAACCAACATCCAATCCAAGTGTAAACATCATAACTAGCACATGCCAATAACCAAGATAAACCAAAGCCATATAATCATAATAGGAATGTTGTGGGAAATTGATTAACTGAGTCATGCCATGTCCAAATGGTGCAAACATCATCTACTCAACCTAATCTACCTTTTCAGCTGACTCCTACGCAAAAACCTCTCCAACCAACTTTGGAAGAATAATAACCAAGACCTATACAAAAAATAGAATTGGTAATTGAGACTTGTCCTATCTAGTCCCACACCATCACCGTTATTTTTTAGCAATCATGGTCTAACATCTAATCCTGATTATAAAATCACAACTTAGAGGTCACAAATTACCATTCCAGGCCCACAACCATCTGCCACTTCACACATTATCCAACCAACCATTCATATTTAGAACGAACCATATAACATTAACCAAGATAAGAAGTTTTATATTATGGAACAATTGCAGAAGACACTAGCATAAATTTCTATTTTGGATTTATTGTGAACAATAACATTTTGAATGGGTTCTTAACCTAATCCACCATTCATAGTGACATATCTCTAAATAAATTTCAAGTTTTAGTTGGACACCTCACTCTAGCCCAAACAAGTCACATTCAACCAAAGTGATATGTCTTCCCTTGGCCTGATCCATAATAATCCATTGTACATAGAAGTTTATATAAAGTAGCACAAAGTGAAATGTGTCATTATAGACAATAGATAAGGCCTCAACATACTGTCTCTAAAGCTCATCAAGCTTCTTTGGGACGCAGTGGTAGATCTCCAACCAAAAATGATAACTATCAAAGCCTACAATAATCAAGAGAGAGAATCACAAGGCACCATTAGCTTGCTAGTTGTCATTGGGCCTTTGACCCATGATACACTTTAACATGTGCTTGATCTTGAGTTGTCATATAATATCATTTTAGGTAGGCCTTGATTACATGAGATTAATGCAATCCTATCAATGCTGCACCAATGTATAAAGTTCTCCCACTTAGGGATGGAGGTGAATATTCCAAGAGATTTGCACCCTTATGAACACTTACAAAAATCTCAAGGCTGAGTTTCAAAGCTACAATTACCAATACAACATGAATCCAATTTTCAAGAAAGATAAAAGAAAGGCTATAATTGTTTATTCACTAGAAAATAATTACATATATCCTAATACTTTGTATTCCCTTTCCCACATGCTACCTCCTAAGGCTTCCTATCATTTTACCATTACAGCTAATGGCCTAGGGGAATATGTGACCCATGATACCTTTCATATTTCCAATATTCCTTATAATCCAAAGACATTTTGAAGACCTAAAGTCACTCCACACATGCATTGGCAACAAAATAATAAAGATAAGGGACCTATCATGTTTATACCAGCATCTAGCCTAGAACTAGACCCTCTTAAAGGGCATGAATCATGGTTATTTAATGACAAACAAGCTGATTATTATAAAATTATAAAGTATCATATTTCTAATAAGATCATGGAGAGTCAATACTATGAAGGATGAGGCCTTAGACCAAATCAACAAGGAACATTGGAGCCAATTTCCATGACCAAATATAAAAGGCCCTATGGACTTGGATTTAAACCCCCTGGGGGTAACCTCACATATCTTATTCAAGTTCCATCACTGATGAATAGTGATGATGATGTTGATAGTGAAGCAGAGTTTAATCATAGACTCACCTTTGATGACCTAGCTAAGACTAACTTGTTTGATAATAATGCCATTTGTACCCTTGCCCAGTTATTCATCACAACCCATTGCCATTATACTATCCCCAATTGATAGAATAATACCAATAAGAATCTTATTTAGTGATTGATGAGTTTCAAAATGATGAGGCATTCTATGAATTTTTAGGCTTTAGAAACAACATTCTGTTGGGAGATCGTAAATCAAGATTCTCAATTACATTAGATCCTAAATCCTATTTTGGAGAGCAGGTGAACACCCTTAGCCAAAAACAAATATATAAAACATTAAGGTCCTCAAGTGAAAACATCTTTGAGGCACCTTATGACTAGGGAAATAGTAAATATAAAAGCCACTCTAGTGGTGAAAATCTATTTCAAGTGCCATTAGATAGGGGTGTTCATTCTTCTTCGAATTTAGACCAAGAGACCACCAATGATGAACTTGCCTACAGATATGCGTTCAGTTTTGAGCAAAAATAAGTGTTTGATAAAATTATTCAAGATTTTTTGACTATTTTGTCACATGGTTAGATCTCCCATTCAAAGACTCAGATTCATCATGCCTAGGAGAAGTTGAAGATCAAGTCCTAATAAAGGACCCTGATATAACTAGATACTTGAAGTCTTTACCTACTATCTTAGAAGATGGTTTGACCCTTCTAGTTTAAGATATAATGGAGGCAAATATCAAGACTCCATTAGACCTAAAATGGATACAATTAGGTGCATCCCTTACTAAGGAGGAACATGAAGTCTTTATAGCTCTATTGAGAGAATTTGTAGATATCTTTGCATGGGTTTATTTTGACATGCTAGGTTTGGACGCCACCTTGGTTTTACATCACCTTGTGGTAAATCCTAATGCTAAGATATTTAAGCAAATGTTACACAAAATGCATCCTCACATTTATGTATTAATAAAGAGAGAGTTGGAAAAAATATTAGAAGCAAGATATATTCAATCTATTAACTACTCAGAATGGATATCTAATGTTGTACCTATTAGTAAAAATCTTGAAGGAATTAGAATCTATATTGATTTCTGAGACATAAACAAAGCTTGTACAAAGGATGATTTCCATTTCCTAATATTGAGATGATCATTGACTCCATGATGGGTTATGAAATGCTTTCACTCATGGATGGATTTTTAGGATACAACCAGATTAGAATAGCATCAGAAGACCAACATAAAATAAATCTCACCACACCATGGGGAACATTCATTTATCAGGTAATGCAATTTGGTCTTAAGTTTTCCAAAGCTACATATCAAAGGGCTATGAAGATCATATTTTATGATATAATGCATGATATTGTTGAAGATTATGTTGATGACATATTAGGCAAACTCAAGACCAGGGTTGACCATCCAACAATGTTACATAGGATATTTGAAAGACTATGGGAGTAAAAATTTAGACTCAATCCAAAGAAATGTGTGTTTGGATTAACATCAAGAAAGTTACTTGGATTCATTGTGTCTTTTAGGGGCATTGAAGTTGATCTAATAAAGGTCTAAGCTATAATAGCTATGCCACTACCAACCAATTTGAAGCTGTTCCACAATTTATAGGGCAAGATCAAGTCAATCTGATGCTTCATATCTCAGTTAGCAGAAAAATGCCATCCATTTACACATATTTTGATGAAGGGAGTTGCATTCCATTGGGATAATCACTGCCAAACAACTTTTTAGTAGTTAAAAGATTACCTAACAAATTTGCCTATTTTGTTACCCCCTATGGCAAGAAAACCATTTTTGTTGTATCTATCATCTATCTATAATACCCTAGGGGTAATTTTAACTCAACATGATGACAACGGAAAAGATAATGTAGTATATTATTTAAGTTATACCTTTGTCACATATGAACACAACTATATGTCTACTAAAAAAGCTTGTCTAGCCATGGTCTTCAAAGCTAAAAAATTATGACACTACATGTTGAATAATAAGACCATAGTCATTTCAAAAGTATATTCTCTCAAGTATCTACTATCTAAAATAACTTTACAAGGTAGAATGGCCAAGTGGATCATGATTCTTAGTGAATTTGACATAGAGTATGTCAATCAAAAGGTAATTAAAGGATAGTTCCTTGTAAATCAACTTGTTGAAGCACCCCTTGTAGATAGAGCACCACTCATATTCCAATTTACTGATGAATCTATAATGACTGTCATTAACACACCTCTTGAGAAGCAATATTAGAAGCTATATTTTGATGGATCATTTACTGCACATGGATCTGGGGTAGGCCTCTTATTTATTACACCATAGGGGGATCTAATCCTTAAATCATTCTGAATTAGTTTTCCTTGTACCAAAAACATGGCTGAATATGAAGCACTTATTGCATGGCTTTGATAGGAAGTACAATTAAATATATCTCATGTCATAGTTTATGGTGATTCTTAGTTAGTCATCAATCACATCATAGACCATTTCCAAACCAAAGATGCAAGATATTTCCATATAAGGCCATGGTTGACACTCTCAAACAATAGATTGTAGATATCTAGTTTGAGCATATACCAAGGGATATTTATAATACTGTAGATGCCATTGCTACTATCATCTCTTTGATTTGACAAATAGATAAAGACAGAGAGTATTAGTTCTTCATCGAGAATTTATTCACACCAGCTCATGAACCTTTAGCCATTGCAATGATTTGTGATATTATTGGTCTTAATTATATTTAGTATTCTAAAGTTTATAACTATCTTCATGACCAACTTCTACCATCTGACCTATCTCAAAAATAAATTAAATCCTTCATTCACCATACTATTTGCTATACCTTATTATGATCCACCCTCTACCACTGTAGTTTTGATGGAACTCTACTTCATTGTTTAACTTCAATGGAATCTACACTAGAATTATGGGAAGTACATGGAGTATGTGGAGCCCACTCTAGTAGGGCAATTCTATCCAAAAATATTTTATGTACTTGTTATTATTGGCCCACAATGGATGTGGATACAGCTACATATATAAAGAAATGTGACAAATGTCAATGACATGCCAATCTAATTCATGCCCCAACCAAGAGTCTGAAACTAATGTTGACATGATGGCCATTTGATATATGTAGACTCAACCTCATTGGGAAAATCAATCCTACATCTTCATATGACCATAAACATATCCTTACCACCACTAGATATTTCACTAAGTGGGTCAAAGTTGTACCCTTCATGTGACTGAAAAGTAAATTTCCAAGTTTATTTTCAACCATCTCATCTGCCACTATGGTATCCCTTCTGACATAATATCTAATAATAGAGGATTATTCAAAAACAAGGATGTCAATAATCTATTTACCAAATACAACACCACACAACATTTTTTTATTGAATATTACCCCCAAGGTAATGGTCAGGCCGAGGCATCCAACAAAATAATTGTCAATATTCTCAAAAAGATTGTCAATGATGCTAGTCATGATTGACACCTTCAAATATTCTACACCCTTTGGGAATACCATACCAATCATCATACCCCCATAGGAGTCACTCCATATTCACTTGTTTATGGTACAAAAGCCATCCTTCCCATTGAGGTTGAGTTGCCTTCACTACACATCTCTTTCAAGCATGCCCTAGATGATCATGACTATTGAATAGCTCACCTATAATAGCTAGACGTACTTGATGAAAAATTCACAACTACGCTCAATAATCTTTAGGCATATCAAAACTGACTCAAAGGCCACTACAATCAACACATCAAACATAGAACATTTGAACTTGGTGTTCTTGTTCTTAAAAAAACCTAGAAGGATACCATGATCAAGAAGAAGCAAAGGGTAAATTCAAACCAAATTGGATAGGACCTTTCATCATTACTACAAATTATGAATCAAGAGCATATAGGCTCACCACACTAGATAGAGATGAACTTCCTACGGTGATGAATATTATTTACTTCAAGTGATACTATGCTTGAGCGCTATGGTGTATTGTCTATAAGGACCATTTTAGTTATGGCACTTTATCACTATTCTTCTTAGTATAACTATCATTCTTATCACTCCTTTCATCCTATTAATTATCCATTTACCATTACATTATATCAACCCAATGTCTTTAGCATCCTATTTTTACCTAGCCCTTTTAGCCTTGGTTTTGTCATCACTTACACATATACAACATCAGTGAATTCGATCAGTTTTGATAGTTGTTTCAAGTATTCTAGAAAAAATTAGTATTTTGGAGTAGTATGATAGAAGTTAAGGTAGTTGCATCCTTTGATTATTCTTTTCTTGTCACTTGTCTTGCTACTAGTTATAACTGCCTATGGGAAAACTAGGGGCAACACTTGTTTATTATGTCTTGACCATACCAACTTGTTGTTTCCTATGCTATACTATTCCTTTATACTAACTATGCCTATTTTGTTTGAATTAGCTATTACACTATTTGGGTTCCTCTATTGAAGGGTGGCACTAAAATGGCTTGAGGTCCTACTCTAGAACTATGTAGGTAGTGCTCGATACCTGTTGAGGTCAGCTTAATCACCCTTTCTAAGCCATGATCTTGATATTTTATGAGCAACCTAAGACATGCTCTCACTATTTTGTGAGCTTGAACTCTTTTAGTGTCTCATCATTCTTGATCGAGTTGAGATACTCAAAATTTCCAAAAACACTTGTAAAACTGTTATAAAAGTCTAAAAACATTGATCCTTTCTTTGCCTTAAGGATTTTGGAAACCCTTACTAAGTCATAAGTAAATCACTTATTCCTTAGTTTCCCCATATTTTTTTCCTTTTGTCTCATGCACTTTCCATTTTACAAGACCATTCATATTCTTCTATTACATCCATTATGTTATTTTTATCAGTTATCATTTTCTTCCTATTTCTTAGGAGAACTACATTTGGCCTGAAGTTTTTGTTGGATAATACAATCATCGAACTATGTAGGAAACATATACTTGCCTAGTGCATATAGAGATAGCTTAGCCACCCCTTCCTTTTCTTGTATTCTCCCATTCTGTTAGTTTGTTAGGTTGTCACCTATTTTCTAGGGGCAATGCTTGTATGGCTTAAATTAGATTATTTATTTCTTTGTTGTTTTATTTGTATACCTGTTTGTTTATTTTTAGTACTATTGCCTTGATTTAGTCTAAGTGAATTCATTAGGTGATTATTTTCCCATACTTACACTTGAATCTATCCATATTCATACATCTACATTAGCATCATGGTTTCTATCATTGGTGCATTGTTTTCTATTGAGTATTGGATTTCAAGAGTCAGGCCTTATGCATATTTTTGCCAAGTCTTCATGATGTTATACCATGATGCCTACTGACACATTATACAATAAAATTCATCTTCATGAAGTCTATTTAGCAATGGAAACATCTACATCTCTTCGGCACTGGCATCTCGATTCAATCCCAATCATATCCCAAATAGATTAATTAAACAATGAAAGAATTTCAAACTTTATTTAGTTCAAATGAGCATCTTCCTACTAGTAGGTTGTTCTAATTCATCATTACCCTCTATGTTATGTTATCATCAAAATCATTGCATACTATTCCACCTAAATTTCTCAATGATTATAACTACCTTTGGGAAAATCATTGTGTTGTCATCACTTTACTTTTTCTACCCATACAAGGGTATGTTGTTATCTTGTTTTTCTATCCTAACTGGGGTAGCTCCATCTTCTCAATGATTATAACTATGTTTGGGAAAATCATTGCATTTTCACGACACATTGCCAGTATTGAGGTATAATGCTTATAACCACCTTTGGATAAACCATTGTATATCATCTTGCTTTCATTTTTAATGATTTTGACTAATTTTTCAATATCATTATGTTTTCACCCCATCATCTTCCTTTATTTGGCCCCCTCCTTTTGATTCTTTCTTTTTGAAGGACCATTTACCGACACCTACTTGTGATAACCATTCCCTCAAGGGGGAATCATATAATTAGTTCATCATCATTGAAGTTGTAAACATACATGGCCTTTTCATTATTTGAGAAGATGTTACTGTGCTTATAGCTTACAAATAGAGGTGGTGCACATCATGATCTTGCTCTTGATGGCATCCTCTGATGAATGGACATTAGTCCCTTTTTAATACTACAAGTAATGCTTACAATTATTGGGCCCATGATGACTATGGCCTTATTGGAAAAGTGTATAGTGCCATTGGTAGTTGTGAGAACATTCTGCACTAGTATCATAAATTTCACATATTTGTTTACCTTATTACTAGATAAATGATGAGAGGACCAATTACGGATACACTATTATAAACACTTGATGAAGCTCCTTGATTTCATGAAAAAATAGAAGTCTACAACTTCATCTAGTAACTTGAAGACCTCTATAACTCTGATAATGATCATATGCGTTCCTTGGTTCACCTTTTTGATAGCATAACCATGAAGTACTTTTTGATTTATAAAATTGGTCACACTATTTGGGATGGTAGAGTATCTGTAGTACTTTGGGCTTACTAAATAACTTATAATCACCTTAACAAGAAAACACCATTCAATCTAGTGTGTGGCATAGAAGCAGTTTTTCTAGTTGAATTCTATGTACCATCTCTTCATTTTTTGTACATTGGACAATTAGATGAGGAGTTTTAATTAAAAGCACATTTGGATGCTTTATTGAAGGTAGATGAAGCCCATTTCCTTGCTCATTAGAATCAAGATATGGAGAAATAAAGATAAAAGGCATGGCATGATTGACACATTAAACACAAAACATTTACCCCTAGAATGAAAGTCTTGATCTATGACTCCAAGTTCGTATGGCATTCTGGGAAACTTTGTGTTCACTAGGATGATATTTTATTATTCATACTATTCACCCTATTAGGGCTTGTCATTTACAAAGAGTGGATGGAAAATTTCTTATTGGACATTATATTGGTAGCTGACTATGGCCATATTTCTTTGCTTAAAAGTATAATTTTGTAATAGTAAAGATTATGTCATTAGTTTAGGATTTCTTATTTTCAATAAAGTACTGCCTTAGTTACACACAACATTTATTTAATAAAGGGGTATTTTATTAATTTTACTTATAATTTCATGGAGGACCATGATGTAATTTTAGTGTGGGGTAAGAGGTAATACATGTATTCATGTTGAGTAACATTCATGTGAGTATTATAAGGATGCACGTGCAAGTTGAAAAGTCCTAGGATAAAAAGATTCCTATCAATAGTATGAATATTCAAAAAATTGAATATTTGGATTTTATTCTAAATAAAACACGAGAAAAGATATGTCATTAATATAAAAATTGAATTGGTTGCGATAAGTGTGCCAACATTGTGTCATGATGATACTATTAAATGCATTTATGATGAGAAGTGATGGGTGAAGAATGATGGCCATTACAAATGTATTAATTATGAGAAGTGATGGTAAAAATAAAGGGGTAGTAAATAGAATTTACCCCATTGAGCCTATAAAAAGGACTTAAAAACTCATTTTAACCTTTAACTTTTCTTTCATTTGAGTTTTACAGAATAGAAGAGCGAACTAAGTCTAGGTGATTCCAAAATAAGTGCAAGTCTAGAACATAAAATTCTTGTACATAGCTATTGAGAAGGATATTAACTAAGTAATCAAGTATAAAATTACCTTGAAATCATGAAAAATAAAAATGGTAGTTATAGGGTGTAGAGGTATATGTATGCCATCAAAGGGAGTCAAAGTAGGAAAAGCTGAGTCACTTACACCGTAAACAGGTATTACTTTAGGAACATTAGATGACAATGCCTCAAACTTCAAGCTCCATAAAGGGTACTATAGCTTAATAAGGATTCCTTAAGAAGTGATCCATTACCAACCATACCAGAAGAAGATGTACCACATGTTGGGGGAAGCAATATTTATTAGAGAAGAAACACCTGAGGAACATGGGTAGCATGTGGAAGGTGAGACTCTA
>JARHVA010003539.1:360000-410000 GCA_037957365.1 Torreya grandis | reverse complement strand
AGTTATTTATGAGCCTATTTATGAATTTTAATTATAAAATTAGATTAATTCTTAGCCACACATCTCAATCTTTAGATGGATGGTTCAGGTTGATTCTAGCCATTTGCAAAAATATATAAATGGGAGGCCTTGTCACATGAATTTTAAGCTTAATTTGTGCAAAGTTATAATGCAAAATTGATTCTCTTTAATCATGTAAATTAATGTTATGATGCAAAAATATTGAGCCAAGCTAAAGCCAGGCAAGGTGCCAAGGAAAGATGGAGGTAGCCAACCTTCCATTAATGCAGATTTCATGAGCACAAATTGAGCAAGCCACTAGAACAAGCATTTGAAGTATCTAATGAAGGTGAAGGATTCCTATTTTTTATTACTTTTTAGTTGTGATTTTCATTTTTTTAATTATCAAACTAACCCTACTAACTAGGAATGAAGGTGTTAGTTTAATGTTCTTTTGATTTGATTTTATTCCACTAATATGATACTAATCTCCCCTTCATTGTCAAATTTTTAGTTCACATACTAAATTAGCTATTAAGGTACATAATGATACTCTTATATAGTCCCATACATATCCATTGAAATTATAAATATACCAAAACATATAATATGAAATAATACTATAATTAGGATAACATCAAATATCACACAAGTAAGGGTCACCACAAATGATAAATGGATCAAGATGACTAGATACATAGGATTGATATAAGGGGTATTATATTTTCCCCCTCTTAGTGTCCAAATTTCATACTATTATTCAAATATATCTCAAACAAATGGGATCCAATGTATTTTAAATCACTATCATCCCATGGCCAATCTATCCTAAATAATACTAGGCAATGTCAGACAATACTATCCAATACTAACAACCACTATTTGTCATGAATCAACTGATGTCAACACTGATGTTGTCAACACATTTGAATTAGTCTGTGTATAAGTATTAATCTTGTGTAAGGTCATATATACCAAGCTATGTGTCATCCCATGGTTAATATACAAGATGATGAACAAGTAGCAAATCACGGCATAATCATATTGAACATTACCAAGTAATGCTGAATAATAATATCAACTTCCATCAGAATAGAGTAATAATAATGTTAAAATACCCAAGTAATCACTATGATCTAAAAATACCTTCTTAGACCTCCTAATAATTAATGAAGCATAAGTTATGGCCAAATCATGTATAATATCACACAACCTCCTTAGGCCTCCCAATAAATAATGAAGCATAAGATATGGCCAAATCATATATAAGATCATACAACCTCCTTAGGCTTCCCAATAAATAATAAAGTATAAGCTATGGCCAAATCATTTATAAGATCATACAACCTCCTTAGGCTTTCAAATAAATAATGAAGTATAAGCTCTGGTTAAATCATGTATAAGCTCATCACACCCTCTAGCTATATTCTAGTTATCTATTCTCCCCCATACATGCAATAGGCATACAAATTTTACATCATGACACTCATGAAACCAACATTCAAACATAAAAATTAAACCTCACAAACTTAATCCACTAACAACTCAAATGCCAAACGACCCTAAAAAAAATAGATATGTCAAGAAAACCAAATATCCATAATCATAAAAAATATGCAATAAGATGAAATTCAAATGTTCATACAAAAATGAATTTTCAATCAAAGTAATTCAAAACCATCTGAGTATCTATGTAAATGAAAATTTAGATTCAAGAGAACAAAAGTGCTGGTTTTGAAAAAAATCAACATAAAATAAATAGCAACTTAAAATAAAATATGGCATAACAATATAACAAAAGTACACATCACGAAACTAATTGGCTAAAAAAGCCACCCGAGGGGAGAAGAAAAAATATAAGCCTCAATTACCTCCCAAAGTAAGAGTAAAACATCAGTCTCTCCATATGTCTCCCAAAGGTTCACAAGGCTGCATCAAGGATAAATCGTGAAGTTTATTATTTTAACAACCACTAAGGGGTGGGTGAAGGAACATATCATTTATAAAGTGGCCATTACGTACAAAGAGCCCATGGTGTCTAAGACACTCATGGTATAAACATCTAAAATAATTAGGAGACTACCTCATGCAAAGGAGAAAAGTGAGTTTTTAGCTTATGGGAAGCTCCACTTCCTATCTCATAACCCAGCATAGACCAATATAAACATAGTTCTACTCTAACCTCGAACCCCATACTTACATTAGCACCTAAATATTAGAGTAATGATTAAGTGTTACACAACACAAAACATTACTACAAGGTAATAATTTCTATGTACACAATATATGTTTACATGAACAAATTTATTTTAAACCACATTTTCACAAATGGAAGTTACACATAAGGTTCTTCACAACATATTCACATTCACAATCGAACAATTTGGGCTTAATTAACACAATAACATATTGGGGTCATGACATACACACTATAGGATCACATAACACAATTGTTTACATATAGAGAATCCATTATTTGTAGGGTTTTTTACATATACAAGATGTAAGAGTTCACATAATGTGTTACAATTACACATGTACATAACAACTACAAAGGTTATAGTTACACATGCTTTGTTTAAGATCACTATTTTCATCGATTTACAATCATAACATAATTTTACAATTCACTGGTATCACACAGAGGGTAAGGTATCTTAATATCCACATCGACAATCCTAACATCCTCCATATTCTAACTGTCACAGAATACAATGTTGTTAATGTCAAAAGAAACATGATAATGGTCTAATATATTTGCCACCTATCACCAACCATAACTGTATGAAACTGAATATAACGATCCTCCCATCCCTCACATAACTATCTTTGACAAAGGAGTATCAAGTTATTCTGACCAACTGAGAGTTGTTTTATTTTCATTTAGAATTTTAGATTTTTTTCTTTTTTCAAAATCTGTCTTCTTTTTCAAAATAAAAAAATCCAACTGTATGTTTTCTTTGTTAAACAAACATCAAAGTTCAAGTTGTATTTATCACAAATTTTAAATGTTTTCAAAAGGGAGGATACATCTCAAAATGCCATGGTGAGAGATTATCTAGCAATAAATGTGTAAGTTAAGATAAATAATTTTGTTCTAAGGTTGGGATGCGAATTAATCCTAGTTCTAAGATTTCCACTAGGGAAGGAACCATCCTCAGTCTCAAATAAGATTAATAAATTTAGGATCCATAATTGAGGGGTATAAAACTTGTCAACATAAGTTAACATAGGTTTACTCAATCCATTTTCAAAGACTAAGATGGCTATACAAGTCATAAGCTCCACTTGGAATAACATTCATACATATCATTACTATTTTCAAAATTTTCATGACATAGTTTCATAAAAAACAATATAAAAATGAAAGGTTACCAACTATGCAATAAGAATAATTACATAATATCTTATTAAAACATTGATTTATTTATACTTATAAGAGATAAAATTAATTTATCCATTTAGTAAAATTCCATTAATTTTATAAATAAAAAAATGGGACTATTGTTACTAACTTTATCTTAATAGAGGAAAGTTATCTAAGAGACCATAATTGACTAAGTTGTATGCACATCAGAGCTAAGATAAAAATGATAACGAATCATTTCAATAAATAAACCAACACCTCATGACTCATATAAGCTGTGAACATGTAATAAAAATCTTATAAATCTCACAATATTACTTATAAAAATGACCATTACGCTTATTAAATTTTTTTATTACTTCCTCATATTAAAATGAAATTAGTCTTTATAACATGCTAACAATGCCATAATTTTAGGATAGATAATTTAATAGAGAATAGGTTCTTATCACAAGTATCCATATCTATGTAATGTTACCATTAAATATTCATAAATTCATGTCAATGAAATGTAATTTTCCCACTCTAATCTCAACATTCACAATAGATATAATGTGTTCTTTTAATTCTTAATCAAGGTAAATAATTAGTTTGAATGTTGTCAACCAAATCAAGGTACACATAAAAAAAACTTATTACATATTATATATTCATATCATAGTAAATAATAGTAAAATATCTCTATGGAAACTATTTAGACCATGTAACTAAGGTTTATTGAAAACAAATTTCTACTCTACTTCTAGAATAAGGTTATATATACTAAAATATTAAAAAAATGTTTTATGATAGAGATATTTCAAAAGTAAATATATAAAAAAATGATAATCATATCATATCATCATAATATTCAATCCTATATAGGTAAATATATTACACACTAGATCTAATACAAAATTTTAATTTGGAGTTATAACCATGTCTACAAAGTTCTCATTTCAAAATTCAAACAAACTTCACTCAAACACCAACAACATGGTCACATATTTCAAATTAAGATCTCAATTCTATCTGAGTGTAAGCAGGTAATAAATAAAGTAAGAGTAAAATCATTTAAGCTCTTATGTAGAAAAAATCTAAACAAAGTGATGATATGTTTCACAATTTTGTTAGCAATTACCACATAAAATCCCCAGATCTCATGTTGTTGAAATCAGGCTTTGATATCAAAATGTAATACACACACCCACACACACACACACACACACACACACACACACACACACACACACACACACACACATTATAACTACTAAGATTATATTACTCACATAACTAGACTAAATCCATGTCACTACATCAAACTGATTTTGATTTACTATTAAGGTTTCACTAACCAAACTAATAAATTAATTATACATTGAAAACCCAATTTCATAAATGATACGTTAAGCAATTAACAATCGTTATTTCAAATGCTTCAATATCATTTACATTATTTTAAAAAGTATTAAAAATAATTATTAATGTATCGTTAAGTGTGTTTTAAAAAAATATTTAAATAATATTTAATAATTATAATTTCTAACCAAATAATTAAAAGACACCTTATAAAAATTAAGGAATAGACCTATAAGGATTTATCCATCGGATAAATATTTCCAAACAAATAAATTCAAAAATAAAATAACTTTAATAACTAATCGGTTAATAATTAATTAAAAATTATATGAATCAAGGTAAAGGTCATACCAATACTTAGATTCACACAATATAGCATATGCCCAAAATTTTACCTAGATAAAACCCATAAAAACAATTACACACTCACACACACACACACACACACACACACACACACACACACACACACACACACACACACACACACACACACACACACACACACACACACACATTATAACTACTAAGATTATATTACTCTCATAACTAGACTAAATCCATGTCACTACATCAAACTGATTTTGATTTACTATTAAGGTTTCACTAACCAAACTAATAAATTAATTATACATTGAAAACCAATTTCATAAATGATACATTAAGCAATTAACAATCGTTATTTTCAAATGCTTCAATATCATTTACATTATTTTAAAAAATATTAAAAATAATTATTAAGGTATCGTTAAGTGTGTGATAAAAAAATATTTAAATAATATTTAATAATTATAATTTCTAACCAAATAATTAAAAGACACCTTATAAAAATTAAGGAATAGACCTATAAGGATTTATCCATCGGATAAATATTTCCAAACAAATAAATTCAAAAATAAAATAACTTTAATAACTAATCGGTTAATAATTAATTAAAAATTATATGAATCAAGGTAAAGGTCATACCAATAATTAGATTCACACAATATAGCATATGCCCAAAATTTTACCTAGATAAAACCCATAAAAACAATTACACACACACACACACACACACACACACACACACACACACACACACACACACACACACACACACACACACACACACACACACACACACACGTATGTATGTATGTATGTATGTATGTATGTATGTATGTATGTATGTATGTATGTACACACACACACACACACACAACTACTAAGATTATATTACTCACACAACTAGACTAAATCCATGTCACTACATCAAACTAATTTTGATTTACTATTAAGGTTTCACTAACCAAACAAATAAATTAATTATACATTGCAAACCCAATTTCATAAATGATACATTAAGCAATTAATAATTGTTATTTTCAAATACTTCAATATCATGTACATTATTTTTAAAAATATTAAAAATAATTATTAATGTATGTTAAGTGTGTTTTAAAAAAATATTTAAAAAATATTTAATAATTATAATTTCTAACCAAATAATTAAAAGACACCCTATAAAAATTAAGGAACAGACCTATAAGGATTTATCCATCTGATAAATATTTCCAAACAAATAAATCCAAAAATAAAATAACTTTAATAAGTATTCGGTTAATATTTAATTCAAAATTATATGAATCAAGGTAAAGGTCATACCAATAATTAGATTCACACAATATGGCATCATGAATTTCAAATAATTTGTAACATTAGGAGCTAAAGTGAAGGTCATCTCACGAATGAACCTAAGGCAAGAGAAGTGTAGATATAAAAATCACATGAATAAGGAGAAGTGTGTAGGAAGGGGAAAATGGAAGATAGTGCATATGATGGCATTAATACTAATGAAGAAGAGCCCAGTGCCTAGAGTCACTCATATTTAATTGTTGTTTGAGGATGGATAATTAGGTTAGTGTGGTGTAATATTGACCCCACGCGTGCCCATGTTACACACAAGACAAAGACATCAAGTCACATAAAATAAATTTATAACCAATACCACTTCATATGCATAATGAACCTAGTGAGGATATAAAGAGATCATGGTGCATGCCATCCAAGCCATCGTGCATGCATACCCTAGTACAGTCTATTAGCAAGGCAAGTGTGGTCCTAACAAGCCAGTTAGAAAGACAACGTAAGTGAAAACGTAAAAATGATAGGCCTATTAAAGTCAACATGATTTTTGGGAAGAAAATAATAGGATTTAAAACTTATATTTTACCATGACAAACATCTAGGAAGCAACAATGAGTGGTGAGGTAGTTGATCTCAATTAGGGCACTGTATTAACTAATAATTAGATGAGTGTGATATTAATTAATTATTGGTGGTATATGAGTTATTAGGAGATACACAAGACCTTGGAATTCATATATAAATTAGAGAAGCTAAGGTGAAAAAGTGAGATGAAGGAGATAGATTAATGTTGTCGAAAACCTATTAGAAGATCTAGGAAAATAGAGAGAGAAATAGGTAGATAGTTAGTTGTATGTTTACATACCCATGAACACCTTTTAATATATATGAACATGTATTATGGAACATGAATATAATTTATGATTGTTTCTATGGTTATCATGCCTATGATGGTTATATGATTTCTATGTACCTATTGTTATTAACTCTAGTGAATGAGTGAATAGTTAGCTAATCTTTTGGATAATGTACTTACATATTGTTACCATTACAACTAATTAATGTGTATATATTATTTCAAGTGCTTATATGCTCTCCCTTTTGGTCAAGGACATATAATCACAAACATTTATGCTTCATTACATGTTAATGTTTTCATGTGTTTATTCTTATAAGTACATTTACGAGATATCTTTTATCATATATGTTATGTCTATATTTATTTAATATTACAAGTTTGTGTGAATCCATGTTTTTTACATTCCCATTACACTATAGTCTGCTACTTATATTGTCTTTATCACACAAATTCAATGAGCTTATTAAATATGGACCTCCACCTCTCTTAGCTAATCTATATTCAATTACATTTTTGTAGATAATCTCTATAGACTTGATCTTCCTTGCTTAAAAAATACCATTGATAGCTTTCTAAACTTATAATAATCAAGTTTTCATTGTTTTAGAGCTTTGATAATCTATTGTACATGCTAACTTTTCTTTGTCTAAATTTATTTATACAAACTCTATATTAGCTTCTCCTTAAATTAATACACAATTATTTATCATAGTATGTACATTTATGCAATAAAAATGGTGATTCAATTTTTCTAAAATCAAATATCTCCTTTATAAGGATACATTTTCTACAAATGGTTTTCCATATTATCATATATTCATTACCTTGTTGGAGGCTAAAAATGTAAATGTTCTATAATCAATGAACTTTACTTTCACAACTTTGAGCTCTCATGTTTCCTTCCATCTGTATCCCATTAAAGTTTCTTTTTCCATCTTCTCATATCTTCATTGTCTTGTTGGAGGCTAAAAATGTAGATTTTCTATCAATAATGAACTTTAATTTCACAACTTTGTGCTCTCGTGTTTCTTTCCATCTACATGATGATTAAAGTTTCTTATATTTTGTAAAAATTATTAGTAATTTTCTTTTAAAATTAATATAACACAACTATTTCACATCATATCCTTCATTTCATTCATTGACACTTATTGATATGATGTGATTTGATTTATTTATTCCTATCAACATTTCACTACACCTTTTGTGGTTACTACTATGTATGCTTCTATTTGATATCAGGTCAAAGCATAATAGTGTGTCTCACTTTTTGACATAAAGAGGCCACATACACTTCAAATTTCTAATCAAAATATCTCAAGTTTGGGTCATCGATATTAATCAAATAAATGTTTTTTAGATTATATATACAAATATGTAGTGCATATATATTTTTCCAATTTTTTAAAAAATCATTAACTATTTTTAGGATTTATTTTTGAAATATTAAAAAAAAATTATGGTCACCCAGTGGGATGCAATATTATACTTTAAACCTATAATATTCACATATTTCCAACCTACTCCTCTCCGTTCTAGCCACTATCACCCAAGGTTATATTTATTAATTGTATTATTAATTATTAATTTTTTATGTATTTATTGATTTATTTTTAAATTTTTTATAGATTTATTTATTTCACTTATTTATTTAATTTATGTGTATCATTTATTTATTAAGTATTTTACATTTATTCAGTATATTATATTACTAAAATTCAATTTGTAAATAATAAATTTATATTTATCAAACCCTAAGCATTGATCTTAGAACATATTATTGATTTTTCCATCCATATTTCAATTGTATAAAAAATAATTTATAATGAATTGGAAAACACCTTTTGATAATCATGATTTTCTAATTGAAAAATACACTTTTATCAATAACACAGTATAAGAAAAATAATAATGATTGTAGGAAAAAATGGTGGAAATGTCACACCCTAGAAAGAAAAATACACATCAAGGCAAGCCCCAAGAGATTAGTCATATCAAAGCTTCAAAAAAAAAGTTGTACTACAATATTTTTAAGTGTTGTTCAATAAAAAATATCCAAAATAGAATTAAAAAGAAAACACTTGGGCCTTTGGTAGCATCAACAAACATGCCAAACTAAGGAGGTGCACTGTCCGAATTCCCCCCAAGCCACTAGTGCTTAGAGTATCTATAGTGTTAGGTATGGGCTCCTACCCATTTTTTTTTTCTTTTCTTAGTATCCTTAACTTGTTGAGAGGAGGAGATAGCAAGAGCTAGGCAAGCAATTTTTTCATTGGGAGGAACCCCAAAAAACTTTCCACCATAGTGCCCAAGTTGGTCAAAAATGCTTCCCCATGGGGAGGTGACAAACACCAAGGGTAAGGATAAAACTCCACCTAATTCTTGAGCATCAACACCAAAATCCCTTATCCCATACCTGAGAAGGATGCTGATGGTGAGGAAGATCTAAAGGCTTATGATTGATAGTGCATGGAGAAGTCCCTCAATGGTATAAAAGGGTTTGGAAGTGTGCCACTTCTATATAGACTTTATTTTTTTAGACCTGAATCTAAATCAAAACACTGGAAATAATAGTAACTTTGTTAGGCACCAAAAAATCCTTTCCATAACTTTATTTTAAAAAATAACATAGTTTCTAGATTTCTATTTATGAAACATAATATCAACATGAAAAAAATTCCTAAAAATGTTATATCTTATAGGTAACATGGTTGAGTCCCTATGAATAACCATTTTATAGGTAAATAACTTTGGAAGAAAGGGTTGAAAAGGGACATGAATCCATTTCCAAGCTAATTGAGCATGGGGGAAAATTATAAAAAATGCTTTAAAATATCAACTTAATGGTAAGCAATAAAAATAGGGTTTGAGACCTCCAGGTGCTTAAGCCGATCTCCAATCGTTATACCTTTAAAAAAAAAGAACCAAAAAAAATGAGCTTCTTTGGGCTCAATGTGGGATTTCCTTATATTTTTAAATCTTCTAGCCTAAACAACATCTAGAGACCTTAATTTCCACTAGTGGTTGAGTGTTTCACTTTGAATATGTTGCAGAGATAGGAGATGATACCAAATCTATCACTTGTATTGGTATAAATAAGTAGTCATATGCTAGTATCTCCATCGAAGGACTTTAGTTGAAACACCAATTTTATAGAGGCAATCATCAAGCATGGATTTTTTAGTTTCTTGAATCAATTCTACATCCTAAAGTTTGAGTTAATATTTTATTCTCAATGTATCCCATGAGTTATAACCTCTAAAATATTTACAAAAAATTCCCCAACTGTCTTGATTCCATTTTTGTATAGCATGAGATTCTTAATTTAGGGAACCATATAAAAAGGTACATTGTAAAATTTGAGGATGTGAGACCATTATAGGGATGGGAGTTAACTGAGAGACTAGTCATAAAACCATCCTCAATCTAGATGAGTTTAAGTTTGAGAATCTCTCACGTTTTCCATATATTTTTAACCAGAAATGTGCTACCCACATGAATTGGTACATGAGAAAGACACATAATTTGTAACTCGAGGCCTTTCCAAGCCTTTTGGCCAAGTTGGGTTCCTTAGGTAATGTATTACATTAATATAACCTTTCATGCTTCATTCACATCTTGGATTTTGATTATCCATTTCATACATAGAGCGTAACCTTGAAGTTTAATGTTAACGATCCCAAGGCCCTTAAATTATCTAGGTCTACAATAAATATCCTAGGAAACCCTATAGAAACACTATGACCTTCTGAGTTGGCTTGAAGGAAATACCTCAATAAATTCTTCAATTTATTATAGGAAACTTTAGAAGGAGCCCAAAAAGAATAGTAGTATACATGAGTATCAACTAACACTATGGAGGAAACTTAGAACTACCCTACCAAGGAAAGAGGATTGGTGTTCTAGTAAGAGATATTTTTCTCAATCCTCTACACAACATATGATAAAAGCTCGATGGGGGATGTCGTAAAGGAAAAAGTAATTCCCATAACTTAAATTTTACACTTGGAAAGATAGATTTCCATTGATATCCTTCTAACTAAGGAAGTTTAGGGAAAGTGATTACCTATATCATTGATCCTTTTTCCACTAGATAGAAGAGCTCGATGCTAGAAAAAAATTAAGACATTCCATAGCATTCTTAACTGAATGCTCTTCTTCCAAAAGGGTGAGAAAATCATAATCTACAAAATGCCCATTAATGATTTGTTGGTCACACTAGGGGAGGGATACATGCCTTTCACCAAGCCTTTAGATGAGTAGTTGTCCAAAGGTAACTAAAACCTTCCAAATATAAAATATATATTGAGGGAGCCAAGGGAAAAACTTATTTTATAGACCTAAAAATCTCATTTTTTTTTGGATTGCACTCCATTAATAGTAATTCAAGATCAAGCATCCTGAAATAACATGTTAATAGTAAGAAAAAAATGAGGGCCAAAACCCAAAGCTTGTAGCATAGAAATGATAAAGGATCGCAATTATATCACAGGCTTTCTCAAAGTCAATTTTCATAAACATATATTTTATACTAGAAACCATGGCCCATTCCATACCTTATCATATTGCAATAACATTATCCATAATATAATTGTGTTAGATGAACCCAATTTGTTCACTTATAATAGTGAGGGGAAGAAGATGTATCAAGTCAAGGATAAGGGTTTTGGTAATGATTTTTTGTATGAGACATTCAGAAGGTTTATTGATCTCCAATTCATAATAAGCTCAAGATATATAACCTTTAGGATGAACTTGATGTTGCATTGATTAATGAGGATGCCCAAGGAATTAGATAAAACAACTTTAGAATAAACTTTATGGAGATCATGATCAACACTGTCCCATAGGACCTAATAAAATTCATAGTGGAAATTTTCAATCATGGGTGATTTATTAGAGGCTACTTGCATGGTTAGGTCCTTGAGATTATTCAGGGAAATAGGTCTATCATAGGTAACTCTTTAGGGTTCAAAAAACTTGAAGACATTATAAAAGTTTTGCTTCATAGATTGTATAAGAAGGTTGAGTAGAGAAAAACCCCTAGTAGTGTTTAATAAAGGCTATAGAATGTCTGGGAGTTTGGAAATCTTGGGATCAACATATTGAATAAATTTAATCTAGTATAGATATCATTTGGAATGGATAAGGGAAAATAATTATTTGGTAAACCTATCCCCTATTCTCAATCACTAAATTTGGGCTTAGAGTTGAGCTCCTTGAGCCTTGTATGCTTCCGTAATTTTGAGCTTATGTCTCCATTGATCAGCTTGAGTTTGAAGACTGACATTGAGAGGATCACGATCAATTTCCTTTGAAATACTATGGAATTAATAGTATGGTGTTTTTTATCCCATTCTTGAATGATAATCATTTTCTTACCATACAATTGTAAAAAGGTGGTAGTTTGTTTGATGGCATTATCCCACCAATCAATCCACCCCATGGGTCCCTAAGGTCTAGGCACCAATAGTTTAATCATGCTTAATATGAGTTATGTTGAGGTGGAACTAAGACTCAAAGGATTTTTTTAAGGAAAAATTAATTCAATGTATAAGCATATGGGATAGTGTTCCAAGAGAATGACATCATCAATAACCAAAAAAAGATAATCCTTAGAGCTAGAGAAGGAGAACAAAACTTACTTTGTGAGTACATCTTGATCTAATATTTTAAAAACTCTATTATGGTATCATTTGAGGTTAGACTAAGTGAACCAATAGGAAGTTGACTTTCATTTTCTTTGGTGATTAGGGTTAGAGAGAATGAGCTTATTACAAATGTAGGACCATGCTTCTCACTCCCCTATGCACTAACACATAAAGAGATTACCTTCCTTCTCTTCCTAAGATTCCAAGAGTTAAATCCTCATAAATCACCCAGTGAGAATCATGGAGTGGGTCTAGAAACCATATCCAAAGAAAGGATATTTCAATTATGTTTTTGGAAGTATACAGGTTGTCCAACCCAAGAAGGTTGTCATCAAAATAAAAAAGGGTCCACATAACCCGATGGGTGGGATCACATCCATAAGACACTATATTATGTGAAAGCTTGACATGAGAAACATGATAAATCCTCCACATCCAAGATCATGATTAGAAACTCAACAAAGAGCACCCAACCAAATCGTATAAGCAACATATTGAAGATGAAAAAATAATTAACTACTTATAAACATAATACTTTCATGTTATAAAAATTCTTACAATTATTCCTAATCGTGTATCTATAAGTCAGTTCAGTAAGGCCACACAAATTTCAAGAATTAACTAGCATGGAGAAACATATAGGTGCATGTAATTTCCATATTCAAGGTATTTGAGGGATGAAAACTTATTAGAGAAGAACTTATTTATCTAATTGCCTCACATCAAATCACCTATATGAAATTGTTAGCATTTATCTTGAACATACTCTCTATCTTCTAAAAAATAGGGTCTACGAGACCCTCTAAGAATAGTTTTATGGTGAAAATATAAAACATCATCCTCTATGTCTTTGTTAGTTACCCTAAAAGGGGGTTATGATGGTTTGGTAGAGAAACCCTTAGGCTTTAAGGTAAAAGTTATGGACATTGATTGTAACATGTGAACAAGAAGTGGTGTTACCTTGGTGATGCTTGACATAGCTTGATTGTCCTTTAGTTTAGACAAGTTGAATCCTACACCACTTATGGATAGATACATAATATATTGTGTTTTATATGCACCATGTGAAGTCTACAAAATTTTCCTATTAGTCACAGTGGTCCATACATCCCAAGTGAAACTTGTAGTTTATTTTGTGGGTAATTTTTATCTTATAGATCCTATTAAGAGTTATCCATTAAAGGGCATTATAAAATCATATGGTCCAAGGATTTTTATCGAAAATAGGTACTAGGGAGGTTAATGTAAATCACATGCTGTGAAAAATAGTTTTTGCCAATCTATATGTCAATTATTTCCTTTAAATCCTTGGCCAGGTCAATTTCAACACAAAATCATTTTTATAATGAGCCACATATAAATTTGGGGTGCTCATGACAAATGAACCACCACAAGGGTTTAATGAATTGGCCAACTCAGCCCCAAAGTGGCATGGGAAGACATGAAAACTCAACCTAGCTTGGGATTTGAAGTTTCGCTTGCTAGGAGACTTGGTAGTTCTTAGTCTAATGGAAAAAACCCACTAAGGTATTTTGAATGATCCAGGACCCATGGTTGAAAATAACCTTATAGTGGTCAACCTTATCAAAGTGAAAAAGGAAAACACCTTTAATCATATTTTACACCCCTTCAAGCTTAAAACCATGGGGTTACCAATGGTTGTGAACCCATTGCTTGAGTAAGCTCTCAGGGATTGCTCAGACCATAAAGTAACCCAAAAGAGTGAAGGATTCTTTGACTTCAATTTTAGCAGTGAAAATAAACCCATTTTTTACTGAGTAGTCACAAATTTTAGGTTAAAAATCTCAATAAACTAACTCTTTCATTTTAATTTTATCTCCTTTCATTTTGCATGTTCTTATTAGAAATGTATTTTATTATATTCTTATTAATTCATTATAGTTACTACTGGACATTAATAATATATTAATATCATTTTATAAAATTTTAACCACTCTTATACACTTATAGGAGGTTATCTTCATATTTTGGAAGTAATAAAACTTTGTTTTAAGGAGTAATAATATAATTTTTCAATTCATTTATATTAACTATAACTATTAGTACCTGTTAGTAATATTATTTTCACCAAACCATATTATTTTGACATATTACTTGTCGATAGGTAATGACAAAATGATAGGTGCTAAAAATAAAAATTATTTTCCAATGTTCTAGGGAAGCTTTTCATACTTTATTAAGTTTTTACTAGTTATGGTAATTAAATTACATTGATAGCCAATAAACAAATGTTGATGGTAAAAAATCAAAGCAAGTTTATATAGTTTGTTATATGGATTCAATATTTTATTATATTCCCCCATTTCTCTTAAACAATGATTACTCTATATTAGCTTGTCCAATGAAATTGTAGTGATGCAATACAATTCTTTGTTTTAATTATGTTTATCAAAGTCTTGATCAAACTAAAGAACATGGGAAGAAACACACCTATTAATTTAATATTGCAGTGATAGCTACTATGATTAAGCAAAAATGCAGACATGTAGATGATACTGTTGTACATAGGCAAGGAGAGGTGCATGCAGTGCTATTGAAAATAGAATTCAATTTCAATTTTAATAATGTATATTAAAATAAAAAATTTAGGGACACATAAATCTTACCTACTATTTTATCATGGATTTGGACAAGATATTTGAGTCGAGCAAGAGAATTAAGGCTGTACAAGTTGAAAATATTGAATTAAAAGTAATAATTGAAGATGTAAGATACCAATTATTAGTGTTTGACAACTTAATTCTATTCCTAACTTATAAAAAATAGTTGGCTACTTATTTAGAGTCTCAAAGACCCATGGTGGAGTTGGCTATGAAGGCCAATTTTTATAAAAAGTCTCATTAAATATGATAGAAGACCAAGACATCCATGGCCACTATAGACAAATCGCTTATGATGATAAGGTATTGTAATGAATAACACTTCATTTTATCTTGTTAATGATTTTTTGGTTTTAGTGTTAATACCCAATAATTTGGAGCCCTACTTGGATTGATTGTGTTAAGGTTTTTGGGGTATAATTGTGAAACCCAAACTACAATATGATTTTTAAAAAAAACCCTATCTAGCTACGTTATGATGTTAAGGTTTTTTATTTGAATGGAAAACCCTAGTTGAAATAAATATTTTTTTTAGTTATGTTATTTTTAAGTACAAATTTTCAATGCTCAGTTTTATTATTTATTGATATTTGTGTTGATATCGATTTCCTAGTGATTGTAATTCAACTTCTCAAGTGTTGCTAGAATTTTGGGAAAACCTTTACATGTTTTCCAACTGTCACCTACATTGATATAGTCTGATCTAAATAGTATTTTTGCATTATGATGCTACTATAATTTGATACACCACATAAATTATTAATGCATGCAAGCTAGAATGGCATTCTTATAGATTAAAAAATATCATTATAATTTTTTTGCCCTTGTTTTTAGATATTAGATAGTCTATCTTCTTTACTTTCTTATAAAATAATTTTAAACAGTTCCTTACCATAGGTACTAAATAATTTTAAAAGAAAGAAAAAATATAACAATAATGATGATTTTTCACATGTTTTAGAACCAAAATGATAGTTAGGACATGCCTAAGCATATCATTCAATTATAAAGTCTACACTATGTTTGATTTTATTGTATAATATATTGTTTGAGTTGTTATCTTTATTGATGACATATTTTTTTAATCCTCCATTATTTTCAATTATTTATAAGTATTAACCTTATGACTATCATAGGTCTTGTATCCCTATCTTTCTCCTTATTCCTTAAATTCTTCACAAGTGTTTAAAGTATCTTACAATATAAAAAATATGAATTTATTTATTTATAAACATGAAGATCAAATTGAAATGAGATTAATTATTATAATATGATTTATATATTTAAAAAATAAAAAATATGAAGATATTTATTTATAAACATGTAGATGAAATTGAAATGAAGTTATTTATTATTAAAATGCCAGTTATATATTTGATCATAGTGATCTAAATGAAGGAATCCGAGTCATTTTTAATATTAGAAAAAGTATTGAAGATTAGTTGAGTTATAAAAGTGAGTGAAATTAATTATACCTTTATTAACATAAATTATTAATGGTGGGAATGGGTTTCATCCTCAAATTTATTAGTATATCAAAATTTAAACATTCACTTACCTCAAATGTATGGGATTATTATTAACATAAAATTTTAATGGTGGGAATGGTCTTCATATGGTATTCATCCTCAAATTTTAATATGTCAAATTTTAAACATTCACTAACCTCAAATGTATAGGACCATGAGTTCTAGTTCATATTTTACCCATACTTTTTTTAAATCTTTAATAATTTTGATACTAATAATCCATTATGAATAACTTGACAATCTCTAAATAAAATAATAAAATTTAAAATAAAATGAAGCCAACCATTTTTTTTAAATAAGAAAATTTCTTCATGATGTCGACTTTACAGAGGTTAGGAATGTTGAGTTCATTTTATTAAACTTTTCAGATAAGGCATGTGTAATTTTCAAGATATGTACTCTAAATATTCTCAAGGATGGTTTTTGTGGCCTAAGGTAAATGCCAAAATTTGTATTCAATTCAATGATCAAGATTCATTGTAAGAGGTTATTGATGTTGTGTCATTCCATAATATTATTATAAATTTAACTCAACCATAATGGAAGGATTGGAGTGGTATGTTGAAATCCTCTTCCTCAATTAAGGGATATGAATGGCTCTCACCTCAACCACTCATGTTTCAAAGCTCAATGAGAGATGGTCTCTTTGATCCACTACTTAGACTTGGAGTGGTTTATTTCAAACTAACTAGAATTATTTTATTTATCCCAAGATTTGCCCAGAAATTCTTTGTTCTTGCTTTAATAGGGAATACCTTTGGACCATTGGCTTGTGCATTTAAGATGTCATCATCCTAATTGTGCATTATATGACCATATTGAGATTGTTAATATTTTTTTTTGTTTTTTGTCAAAACTCAGTTGGCTTGAACATGAATCTATTATATTTTCAATCTATTTTATTTGAAATATTTTATTTGATACAATATTATTCTCCTACAGAACTCATCTATGATTTGTTCAAAATTCACATAAATTTGACATACTTTATGAGTGAATTATCATTTTTATCTCAAAATAAAGGTTTGTTTCTATTTTTCTAATCTTATAGCTGACAATAAATTATCTATGTATAACAAGGCCTAAGTTATTTCAAATGTATCTATGAAAATTTAAGTGCAAGACAATAAGGGATTGTTGAAGGTGGCTCATTTCGAGGCTTTGTTGGATCATTGGGAAAATGTTCTCCACACTATTGCTCTTGATTTTCCCTCTTTACCTCCAAGTGATATAATAACATAGGAGAGGGGTGAGTGGTGGCACAGAGGGGGAAAGGGAAAGAGGGTGATGGTTACCTAAATTCCACTTCAGAGTTGGATTGGTTGGTCTTTGCCTTAAAAGCACTCGCCTCTTTAGGTGTAATGTGATGTTTTGGCTTCTCCTCCTCCTTATGATAAATTATTATGCTTGGCCTTAGTCATATTTGACCATATTTCCTCTCTATATGGAACACAAGTAGAGCCCCAATGTAAATTGAAGGAAATGAATGAAGAAAATAATAGAAACACTAGTTGAGAGCCCTTACTTGATGGTGATGACATAGAATGTTGGTTGGGGCAAACTAGATGACTAAGGTCCTCTTCCTATTACTAACCTCTTTGTTATGAATGCTTAATTTATTCATAATTTTATATTATTTTATTAAACTTATAGTTGATCATATTGACCTTTTATATTAGGTTTTTTTGGTGGTTTTTTATAACTTTTTTTTATAATAGAATTAATGTGTTATAGTTTAATACATTAGTCTATGCTTCCCACCTTTATTTCTAAATTAAATTTAATATATTTTTTCAAAATATTATAATTCTAAATGAATGCATATGAGGTCAATGACACTTATCGTTCAAACTGATATAATTAATATTTAGTGTCAAAAATCATTAATTGTGTAATTTGTGAATAATTATAACTACAAATTATTTTGTTCATTTTGCATATGAGATATTGTATAATATTTTTTGGATATGACTATATATATGTTTTCAATTCCAACATTACTAGTCTTAAATTGGGCCTATCATCGGGGAGAAGAAGCCTTTGCTTAAGGAAGGGAAAGAGAAACAGAAAATAGCTTGAATATACTAAGAGGAAAAACAATAAGGGATATTTTTAAAAGTCATCTAAGAGAAAAAAATATGAATAAATAAAATAAAATAAATAAAAAATTGGACAATATTGAGCTATGAACCATTCTAGAACACACAATTAGAACTATTTTTAACACCTATACAATTAGAACTAACTTCAACCCCTCCAATTTCATTATAAGAGTAGATGATACTATTTTTAGTTCCATAAATACTTTTGACTTGGGCTATGAATGGGTCTAGAATATAAACAGATTTAAGGGCCTCATAGTTCAATATATAAGGCCACTATCGACCTTAAATATTGAGAGAGATTTGACCTTAGATAATAACAGACCTCGAACAGTCAACAAAATTTAAACATAAATAAATTAAACACAACCAATCTACTTAATCAACCCATCAATATATTTCATCAATTAAAATAGATACAGTATTAAATATACTTATTTTCTTAAAAAAAATAAAAGCTGAAATATTCCTAAAAACCTCATTAAAACTACAAACTAAATCATTATAATGTTCAAATGTGAAGGTTGTGCTCCGGTTGAGTGTGTTTTAGTCTCAAATGTTAAGAATGTTGGTAATGGTTCTAAATAAGCATATCATTAGTAAATAGTCACTTCAATCATTTTCATGTTCAAGAGTTTTGGTCCTTCACGACCAAAGTAGTTTCAGCCTCAAATGTTGTTAATCATTCCTTCAAATAAAATTATCATTCGTAAATAAACACTTCAAAATAAAAGTAGTTTGTTTTGGCAAGGAGAAAGGCCTTTAGATGCTGTGGAGAACTCAATGACAGCAAGAGATAATAGTGGTTGTATTCATCTATGCAGCATAAAAAAAAAAATCACAGGCGTTATTTATTTAGAGAGATCATAAACATTTTGAGAAAATTCAAATGATTAACCAAAAAGTGTTTACCTTTAATTAAACATTATATAATATTATAATTGAATGGTAATTTAAGTATGCAAATCACTGTGATAAGATATATTGTTATTGTGATATAATATATTGTTACTATGAAGATTAAAAATACATTATTATTATTTTTTAAATGTTTGTTTGATTAGTGTAAAATCTTTATAAATATTTAATAGATTGTTGTGACAATAAACGTTATATATATTTTTATTTTTCCAAAATTTATTTATATATATATATATATATGTATATATATATGTATATATATATATATATGTATATATATATGTATATATATATATATATGTATATATATATGTATATATATATATGTATATATATATATATATATATATATATGTTTTTTGAATTCAAATTAGGATTTTATAAATCGTAGTTTAATTGATATAAATAATGGTAAGTTATAATTATTACGTTATTTATTAAAATACAAATCTTCTCATGATATGGTATTTAACAAGATGAAACTATAATTGAATCTCAAAATAATTTGACACAATTAATATCCCTCCATCCTTAAATTTGTAATTAAAATATTTATCCTTTAATCAAAAAAAGCATTACCACAAATCCTTAGAAAATCATCTTAACACTAATAATAATAATAATAATAATAATAATAATAATAATAATAATAATAATAATAATAATAATAATATATTTTTAGAATATATAATAATAAAATAATATTATAAGCATACTTACAAGCATTGCCACATAATAATAACAAATTATTTGAATTTCCTTGATATTACTTTATTACATACAAATGTGGACAAGATCTAGTAAAGGCATTCAGTTTGTTTGTTGACTTCTATTCATATTATTGGTCTTATTGTTAATACTTACTAAGGTTCAATAAAATGCTCGTCCTACTAACAGACCTATATTTATTATCATTATTTTCTTTACCTTAATAACTTGAACCCAACTCAGGGTGACTGGGTAGTAGACACTAAACCCTACCTGTACACCTGGCCTGTAGGCGGGCCCTGATTATTACTTAGAACTATCGCCCGGTTCTAATTGAACGTATAAAAATCTAAAAATCTCGGTGTCGTCATTGTGATTATTGCATGACCTCCAACATTTACATGCTCAACAGTCCTGAGAACTACATCGCCAACAAGCAAATAACACTTGTAAAGTCCATTATAATGGAAGCCCAATTGTCTGTCAAGACAGCCTTCTCCCATCATCTTTCACTAATTTGGGTGCTCAAGTTTCGAATTTTAAATGCCTTCCTTATCCCCAAAAAGATATTTTAAAGACCACCCACTTTCTCATCCACTATTTTCACCACATTCCGATTCCTATAAAATCCCCACAAACAATCAAACCACACCATCTTGAATGCATACGCAAATCATACAATATTCTTCATCTTCAAGGCCAAAGGTCTTTTGGAACAAACAATGGAGTCTCTGTTGAAGTCCATTATTGTTGTGATGTTTTCCATGGCTTTAATGCAGGCACACATTGTAATGGGGGCAGGAGAGTGTGGAAACATTTCAGTGGAAGCTGCAGCCCTTAAAATGGCAGTTTGTGCAGAGGCAAGTCAAGATATACAGGCCGCTGTTTCCTCCAAATGTTGTGCTGCAGCTCGTGAAATCTCAAGCAACCCTTCATGTCTCTGTGCTCTGATAAAGATGAGTGAATCCCAAAAGGTCTTCAATCCAGAAGCTGCACTCACCATTCCTAAACGCTGCAACTTTCAGCTCAAACACTCTGGCTACAAGTGTGGAAGTAAGATACAATACTTTCAATTAGTAATCTTTTTAAAGATGTGATCATGGAGTATCTCTTCTATCAAAAATTTATATATAATGATAGTTGTTACTTTTCTTTATTCACAGTTACAATAACTTGATTTCTTCTCTGTGTTTGGTAGGTTATACATTGCCATAAATGGAAGGGCATATCTATCACGTGCATTCGCAGTGGCAAGTCTATAGACCCTCAATTAATAAATATTAACAATTGAGTTGCAATGCAAAATCTTGTTACCTTATTATTAATACTAATTAACTGGTGGTCCACAGAATACCCCTGATGCAAACGCCGTGATGGTTATGTATAACTACAATAAACTGAACAGGATACTGCTGAAGGGTACTTTAGTAGTGTTATATGGAATGGCTTCTCATCTTAGTATAAAATAAGTTACCCAGTGACTCCACTGTGCTTGAGGCTTGTATACGAATAATCTGCAAAACTTTCATTTTGCTCGATTGCATGTAAATATCACAAGTCTATATTAAAGTTATATTCGCTCTTATCTCTTATTTTATGGTTAGAACTGAAATTTATTATCCTCTGTATATTGCAGCTCCATAGAAATTTTTTACATTGAAAGTGGTAGGTGATAATTCAAAAGAGAATAATGGAAACAATCCACTGAACTGGGTCAGAAAATACATTTAGTTAAATGGATAGACTAAGCATCTCCTGATTAGATTAAGAGGCTTCATTGATAGATAAAAAAAGGTGTTGGGTGTGCTTTCATCCACTTCATTGATAATAATTATGAGATATGAATAAAATTGAAAGAGGCTATTCATCATTCAAAAGTATAAATTAAGGATTTTCAACTATTTAATTTTAATTATTGATTATATTATGTGTATACAAAAGATAGTTTGTAAGACTTCCAATTTGTAAAAAGTAGATTAAATTGATATCACATTTTGTGTAGGTTGCATTTCAATTATTTAATTTTCACTATCAATTACATTATGTATATACATAAGATAGTTTGTAAAATTTTAATTCGTAAAGACTAGATCAAATTGACTTAACATTTTGTGTAGGTTACATTTCATCTATAAAATTTAGACTATCAATTATATTATGTTTATATATAAGATAGTTTGTACGACTTTCAATTAATAAAAACCAAATAAAGTTGACTTAAAACATTGTGTAAGTTGCATATATTTTTCTCATGATAAATAGCCTATTTCATTAAAATTGTGTTGAACAATTTTGTTGTTTTCTATTAAATTGTTTACATGATTTTTTAGGCCTTTGTTTGTGATTATTGTGACACTTATTTTAACAAGTTCCATGAAGTGGTTAGACCATGTCATGATTATGTAAGGTAATGTAAATTTGTGTTTATAAAATAATGTTTATTTCAGCAAAAAACTATTTACATGGTGGCTTTAACTTGGTGTACGTATCTTTCAATATAAAAAAATTAAAAAAATAAAGGAATAAGTTCTAAAAGTAAGTAATAAGAAATTTTAATCATCTATCATTCAATTAAGTTTAAAAATATTTAACAATAAGGATATGTCTATATATTATCACTTACGATTGACAAAATCATATTAGGCATCAATTTCATAAAGCTATGAGGTCTCATTATTTTCTAGAATAACTTAGAAAAATTGGGGGTTAAGAACATATTTCTATCATATGCCATTTTATTAAATAAAATCCTTTCCACTTGTTTTACTATGAGAAATCAATGCTTTTGTTGAAGTCGACATTTGAGCCAAATGAAAAAAATGACCACTTACATTAACCCTAGTCATGAAAGTAAAAAGAGTTGCAATTATTCTTAAATATGCATAACATTAAAGATCATTTCTAAATTTAATATTGTAAAATGTATTTAAAAAGACACTAACAAATTCCAAACAAAAAATTACCAACAATATAATGGCATATTTACTAAGAAAAAATACAAAGACTACACAACTCACAAAATTCTCATCAATAAACATTTTGAAATTTATGAAACTACAATAACTGAATGATTAATTTTAATTTTTTGGTGGCCTCCAAATAGTATAACTTTCTAAATCTTCTTTGTATAGTCAAAGTGTAAAAAAAATATATGGTTGCAAAACAACTAGTAGATTCCCAAAATAAACATACAACTCAGAATAGATTTTATTAAATTTTCTTTTGCTTAGTGAAATTTATAAATAGACATGTATTTAAATGGTGTATGAATATGTATTAAAATTTATCCATAGAGTTATTATCTATTATAGGATACTAGAGGGTGTGTTTCTAGTAATATGTGGAAATGTTGAATCTAGTATTTGGTACTTAACAATGACAAGATTGACACACATTTATCACGTATGATTTGAGAACAAAAACTTTGTCATAATATTATATTCTCTCACACTTTCCTGATACTTATGAGTTGACCCTTTCATTATGTTGATACACACCTACAATAACCTCACTATTTATTTCAAAGTTAATATTTTGCATAGATATCTCCAAATCCTTAGTTTAGTCTACTTGTACATAGGTCAATTTCATCACTTTTGATCTGTATTGATAATCGATACTGATCCATCCTAGTCTAAACCAACCCTATCCCAACATTGGTTACTATTTATAATCAAACATTTCCTTAATGTTAACCCTTCTCCCTAGTGTGGTGGTGACACGAGAAATTACAGAATTAGACTCATACATAAACAAATCAAGGTTTCATTCAAAAATGACTACAAACTTATCTAGTACACATTTATACACTATAAAAAATTAAGAAACTTTTCCCTAGTCTTCCCAAAATTTGAGTTATCATTAGGAGCAATAACAAGCCAAGTCTTAAGCATACTAAATCCAAGTCAAAGCAAGCATTATCAAGTATCAAATCCAAATCATTATTTATGTACATATAACAAAGGAGCATAATTTCACAATAACATTAGGTGAAAAGATTTGTAGTATCAAATACATAGGTAGAGGTCAATTATCAAATTGAGGTGTTGGGGTCAACTCATTCCATTACACTTTCTTAATTTTTTTCATTAACTTTCAAAAGCACAGTTAGGGTTTCAAGGTGAAGGAAATTCATTTTTAGAGCTACACACATCATTAGTGTTTGGGGTCATAAATATAAAACATACAAATATAAGCAAAGGTGACCATCTGGTCACATTTCCTCATTTCCATTTAGGTCAATACCAACTAGTATAGGTTAGTGTCGACCAATTATATTGACTAAGACCAAACAAAATCAACCCTACATAAATATAAGTACAATACCTGAACTAGATGAATCATAAGGATGTTTTATTTTTATTTTTACTTCAAATATATAGTCACCATTAGAGACTCAACCATAAAATATAAGTACTCATACCTTTACTATACTTACTATATTTAGCATATGCCACTTTTCAAATCAGTGCAATTAGTTTTAGTATTTTTACATTCAGATGTATTCTTGAATTTTATATCTTATCATCTAAATTATCCTACATGTGTCTATCCTATTAGAGTTAGTCTTGATTGCATTAATTCAAATTAGGAAAAAATAATTGGTGAACCCAAACCCTAGGTTTACATTAGGGTTCCATCATTCCAAGGTTTAAAATTTTTTATTCTAGAGTTTCAAATTTCATTTGTGATTCCATAGATAAAAAAAATATTTTCACCTTTCAATGGTTTCAAATTTTTTTCCTAGGGTTTTAGATCTAATTTATGATTTCCATACTCAAAAATAATTTCAATTTAAGTCCTAGATTTTCATTAAGATTTTCATCATTCTAGAGTTTTAGATTTTAGACTTATGATTATTCCCTAATAATATACATTAATCATGGCCTTATTAAATGAAAATTATTATTAACACTAGTCATGATGGTACTCTTTTCATTTTTTTCTCATGGAAAGTGTATCTTATTTAGATCAATTTTGTAAGAAAATGGATTAAAATGATAAAATCTAAGAACACTAATAAAGATAAAATTACCAATGAATAATCTAATCCTTTCTCCAATCCTATTGTTGCAACATTTAATCTGAGCTTTTTATTACTACCACTAGGTGGAAAATGTCATGTATGACCTCCTTGGTTCCTCCTATTATGGATTATAATATACATAATATCCACTATCCACTCTATTGATGGAATTATCATGAATCTTGAGACTAATAATACTTATGACACAAATATTAATGATCAACAAGACTTAATGGATGACCAATAATTCATTGAATATCTTAACATGTATTCACATCAGATTGATGACATGTTATATATATCAAGACACGAGTATAAAAAATTGGCCAAATATTACACATAAGGTATTTATACCTCTACTACTAGTATTACTCCCATGCCTACACCTCTAATGACCTATGTGACACTCACCCAATGTTTGGGGGAACATAAAGCCTCCAACAAATTTCCATAGATATTCCTACATAGGCAACGTTTAGCCCTCCCATGATGACTACACATGTTCCATTTCCAACATGGCTTAATGCATGTTCCCTTGATCATGCTATTAAAAATCTGCATGTTAAGGTATTTAAAATAGAGCAAGGTGCATCTAGAGCTAGTCATTCCATTGATTATCACAATTTGTTACATTAACCCTTACCCATTGAGATAATAATTTACCCTTTTACCGGTAGGATTTTTAACTCCCAAGATCAATAAAGAGGCAAAGGATTTTAGAGAGCATAAAATTATGGTGGTGGTAGAGAATGGTTTCCAAATCAATGTAGGTCTTATTTTTGTTATAGATGTGGAGAAGAAGGCCATATAGCATTTGAGTGTCCACACTACCAAGATCAATAAAGGAGGAAAGATCATCACCCAAGAGTGAATTTAGTTGAAACTAAAATAAAAGAGCAAAATACTGAAGTTGCAATAAAAGATATTGGAGAAAATCTCATGATGAGAAGAATAATGATTGCTCCAAAGAAAACATGTGTATAATAAATAAGGTGGTGAAGCATGGTTGAAAATAAATATCTTTCAAATAAGGTGTACTTTATGAGGTAAGATATGTAAAGTAATTATAGATGGTGGTAGTTGTGAAAATATGGTTTCTAAAGACATGATTAAGAAACTAGGTTTGTAGGGTGGAAAACATCATAACCCTTATCGAATTTCATGGTTTAATAAGGTGAATGAAGTTATAGTAATTAAAATGTGTTTAATCAAGTTTTCTATAGGTGAAATTTATAGATATGAAATATGATGTGATGTTATACCAATGGATGCATGCCATGTGTTATTGGGAAGGCCATGTCAGTTTGATAGAAAAGCAATTCATGATGGATCAAAGAACACATAGTCTCTAGAAAGGTAGTATGAAGGTAGTTTTATTAATTTTTAAAGAAGGGTATGAAGGTACTTCTTTGACCTAAGACCACACAAAGGAGAACCAAAAAATAGGGCTTTCCACTTTTGGACCTTATACCGATGACTCATCCTTACCTTGTGATCACATACAAGTGCACTGGTAACTGAGACTTATCCTATTTGGTCCTACACCATCACCATAATTTGTTAGAAATCATGGTCTAGCATCTAATCTTGATTGTGCAATCACAACTCGAAGGTCTCAAATTACCATTCGAGGCCCTCAACCATCTACCACTTGACCCATTATCCAACCAACCATTCAACTTTAGAATAAACCATTTAATAGTAACCAAGATAAGAAGTTTGATATTATGGAATTATTATAGAAGACACTAGCAAAATATTCTATTTTATATTTGTTGTGAACATTGACAATCCACAAGAACATTGAGAATGAGTTATTAACCTAATCCACCATTTTAGTGACATATCTCTGGATAAATTTCAAGCTTTAGTTGGTCACCTAGCTCTAACCCAACAAGTCACATTCAACCAAAGTGAGATGTCTTCCCTTGGCCTGCTCCATAATAATCCATTATACATAGAAGTTTATATAAAGTGGCATAAAGTGAAACATGTCCTTATAGACAATAGATAAGGCCTCAACATAGTGTCTCTAAAGCTCATCAAGATTCTTTGATACACAGTGGTAGATCTCCAATCAAAAATGATAACTATCAAAGCCTACAATAATTAGGAGAGAGAATCACAAGGCACCATTAGCCTTCCAATTATCATTGGGCCTTTGACCCATGACACACTTTAACATGTGCTTGATCTTGAGTTGTCATATAATATAATTTTAGGTAGGCCTTGATTACATGAGATTCATGCAGTCTCATTAATGCTGCACCAATGTATAAAGTTCTCCCACTTAGGGATGGAGGTGAATATTCTAATAAGAGATTTTCACCCATATAAATGTTACAAACATCTCAAGGTTGAGTTTCAAAGCTACAATTACCAATACGGCATGAATCCAAGTTCCAAGTAGGATAAAAGAAAGTCTATACTTATTGGTTCACTAGAAGACAATTACATAGATCCTAATACTTTGGATTCCCTTTCCCACATGCCACCTCTTGAGGCTTCCAATCATTTTACCATTACAACTAATGGCCTAGGGGAATATGTGACCCATGATACCTTTCAGTTTGCTAATATTCCTTAGAATCCAAAGACCTTTGGAAGACCTAAAGTCACTCCATACAAGCATTGGCAAAAAAAAAGCACTGATGAGGGACTTGTCATGTTTATACCATCATCTGGCCTAGAACCAGACCCTCTTGAAGGGGATGAATCATAGTTATTTAATGACAACCAAGATGATTGTTATAAAAGTGCAAAGTATCCTATTCTCAATAAGATCATGGAGAGTCAAGACTATGAAGGATGAGGCCTCAAACCAAATCAACAAGGAACACTGGAGCTAATTTCCATGACCAAGTATAAAAGGCCCTATGGAATTGGATTTAAACCACCGGGGGTGACCCCACATATCTTATTCAAGTTCCATCACTGATGACAAGTGATGATGATGCTGACAGTGAAAGAGAGTCTGATCATAGACTCACCTTTGATGACCTAGCTGAGACTAACTTGTTTGATAACAATGCCATTCGTATCCTTGCCCAAGTTATTCATCACAACCCACTGCCATTATACTATCCCCAACTGATAGATTGGGACCAATAATAATCTAATTTAGTGATTGATGAGTTTTAAAATGATGAGGCATTTTGTGACTTTTAGGCCTTAGAAATAACATTTTGTTGGGAGATCATAAATTAGGATTCTCAATTACATTAGATCCTAAAGCCTATTTTGGAGAGCGGGTAAACACCCTTAGCTAAAAGCAAATATATAAAACATTGAGGTCCTCAAGTTAAAACCTCTTTGAGGCACTTTATAACTAAGGAAAAAGTAAAGATAAAAGCCACTCTAGTGGTGAAAATATATTTCAGCCACCATTAGATAGGGGTGTTCATTTTTCTTCAAATTTAGACTAAGAGACCACCAACGATGAACTTGCCTATGGATCTAAGTTCAATTTTGAGAAACAACAAGTGTTTGATCAAATTCTTCAAGAATTTTTGACTATTTTTGTCACATGGCTAGATCTCCCATTCAAGGACTCAGATTCATCATGCCTAGAAGTTGAAGAGCAAGTCCTAACAAAGGACCCTGATATAACTAGATAATTCAAGTCTTTACCTACTATTTTAGACGATAGTTTGACCCTTCTATTTGAAGATATGATGGAGGTAAATATCGGGACTCCTTTAGACCCAAAATGGATATAATTAGGTGCATCCCTTACTAAGGAGGAACATGAAGTCTTTATAGCTCTATTGAGAGAATTTGTAGATATCTTTTCATGGGCTTATTTCAAAATGCTAGGTTTGGACCCCACCTTGGTTTTACATCACCTTGTGGTAAATATTGATACTAAACCAGTTAATCAAAAGTTAAATCCTCACATTTCTACATTAATAAAGAAAGAGTTGGAAAAACTCTTAGAAGTAAGATATATTTGATCTATTAACTACTTAGAATGGATATCTAATGTTATACCTATTAATAAAAAGCTTGAAGGAATCAGAATTTGTACTAATTTTTGAGACAAACAAAGCTTGACCAAAGGATGGATTTATATTTCCTAATATTGAGATGATCATCAAATCCATGATGGGTTATGAAATGCTTTCACTCATGGATGGCTTTTTAGGATACAACCAGATCATAATAGCACTAGAAGACCAACATAAAATAACTTTCACCACATTGTGGGAAACAATGGTACGTAGGATATTTGAAATATTGTGGGAGTAAAAAGTTAAACTCAATCCAAAAAAATGTGTGTATGGAGTAACATAAAGAAAGTTACTTGGCTTCATTGTGTCTTTTATGGGCATTGAAGTTAATCCAACAAAGGTCTAAGCTATAACAGAGATGTCACTGCCAACCAATTTGAAGCTACTCCACAGTTTATAGGGCAAGATAGAGTCAATTTGATGCTTCATATATTAGTTAATAGACAAGTTCCATCCATTTAAACATATTTTGAAGAGGGAAGTTGCATTCTATTAGGATAATCACTGCCAAACAAGTTTTAGTAGTTAAAAGATCACCTAACAAATCTACCTATTTTGTTACCCCCTATGTCAGGAAAACCATTTTTGTTGTATCTATCAGCTACTAATAATGCCCTGCGGGTGATTTTGGCTCAACATGATGAAAATGGAAAAGATAATGTAGTATAATATTTAATTTTTACCTTAGTCACATATAAACACAATTATACATCTACTAAAAATCCTGTCTAGCCATGGTCTTCACAACTCAAAAATTATGACGCTACATGTTGAATAATAAGATCACAATCATTTCAAAAGTAGATTCTCTCAAGTATCTACTATCTAAAATAAATTTACAAGATAGAATGTCTAGGTGGATCATGCTTCTTAGTGAACTTGACATAGAGTATGTCAATCAAAAGGTAATTAAAGGATATGTCCTTGTAGATCAACTTGTTGAAGCACCCCTTGCAGATAGAGCACCACTCATATTCCAATTTATTAATGAATACATAATGACCATCATTGACACACCTCTTGAGGAGCAACACTGGAATATATATTTTGATGGATCATTTACTATACATGGATCGAGGGTAGGCCTCTTTTTTATTACACCATAAGGGGATCTAATCCCTAAATCATTTTGAATCAATTTTCCTTGTACCAACAACATGGCCAAATATGAAGCACTTGTTGCATGGATTTGATAGGAAGTACAATGGAATATATATCATCTAACAATTTATGGTGATTCTCAGTTAACCATCAATCACATCATAGATCATTTCCAGACTAAAGATGACAAGCTAGTTCTATATAAGGCCATGGTTAACAATCTCAAACATAACTGGATACCGCTGATGAGTATTTTAGTAGTGTAATATGGAATGGCTTCTCATCTTAGTAGAAAATAAGTTACCCAGTAAATATGAATAATCTACAAAACTTTCATTTTGCTTGATTGCATGTAAATATGACAAGTCTATATTAAAGTTATGTTCGCTCTCATGTCTTATTTTATGGTTAGTACTGAAATTTATTATCCTCTATATATTGCAGCTCCATATAAATTCTTTACATTGAAAGTCGTAGGTGATAATTCAAAAGAGAATAATGGAAACAATCCACTGAACTGGGTTAGAAAATACATTTAGTTAAATGGATAGACTAAGCATCCCCTGATTAGATTAAGAGGCTTCATTGATAGATAGAAAAAAGTGTTGGGTGTGCTTTCATCCACTTCATTGATAATAATTGTGAGTTATGAATAAAATTTAAAGAGTCTATTCATCATTCAAAAGTATAAATTAAGGATTTTCAACTATTTAATTTTGATTATTGATTATATTATGTGTATATAAAAGATAGTTTGTAAGGCTTTCAATTTGTAAAAACTAGATTAAATTGATTTCACATTTTTTGTAGGTTGCATTTTAATTATTTAATTTTCACTGTCAATTATATTATGTGTATACCTAAGAGAGTTTGTAAAACTTTAATTCGTAAAGACTAGATCAAATTGACTTAACATTTTTAGTAGGTTATATTTCATCTATTTAATTTTGACTATCAATTATATTATGTTTATATATAAGATAGTTTGTAAGACTTTCAATTAATAAAGACCAAATCAAGTTGACTTAAAACATTGTGTAAGTTGCATATATTTTTCTCATGATAAATAGCCTATTTCATTAAAATTGTGTTGAACAATTTTGTTGTTTTCTATTAGATTGTTTACATGATTTTTTAGGCCTTTGTTTGTGATTATTGTGATACTTATTTTAACAAGTTCCATGAAGTGGTTAGACCATGTCATGATTATGTAAGGTAATGTAAAGTTGTGTTTATAAAATAATGTTTATTTCAGCAAAAAATTATTTACATGGTGGCTTTAACTTGGCGTACGTATCTTTCAATATATAAAAAATATAAAAAATAAAGGAAGAAGTTCTAAAACTAAGTAATAAGAAATTTTAATCATCGATCATTCAATTAAATTTAACAATATTTAACAATAAGGATATGGCTATATATTATCACTTACGATTGACAAAATCCTATTAGTCATCAATTTAATAAAGTTGTGAGGTCTCATTATTTTCTAGATTAACTTAGAAAAATTGGGAGTTAAGAAAATATTTATATCATATGCCATTTTATTAGAGAAAATCCATTCCACTTGTTTTACTATGAGAAATCAATGCTTTTGTTGAAGTTGACATTATTAGCCATTTGAGCCAAACCAAAAAAATGACCACTTGGATTAACCCTAGTCATGAAAGTAAAAAGAGTTGTAATTATTCTTGAATATGCATAACATTAAAGATCATTTCTAAATTTCATATTGTAAAATGTATTTAAAAAGACACTAATAAATTCTAAACAAAAAATTACCAAAAATATAATTGCATATTTACTAAGGAAAAATAGAAAGACTACACAACTCACAAAATTCTCATCAATAAGCATTTTGAAATTTATGAAATTACAATAACTGAATGATTACTTTTAATTTTGTGGTGGCCTCCAAATAATATAACTTTCTAAATCTTTTTTGCATAGTTTAAGTGTAAAAAAAATATATGGTTACAAAACAACAAGAAGATTCCCAAAATAAACAAACAACTCAGAATAGATTTTATTAAGTTTTATTTTGCTTAGTGAAATTTATAAATAGACATGCATTTAAATGGTGTATGAATATGTATTAAAATTTATCCATATAGTTATTATCTATTATAGGATACTAGAGGGTGTGTTTCTAGTAATATGTGTAAATGTTGAATGTAGTATTTGGTACTTGACAATGACAAGATTGACACACATTTATCACGTATGATTTGAGAACAAAAACTTGGTCATAACTTTCTATTCTATCACACTTTCATGATACTTATGAGTTGACCCTTTCATTATGTTGATACAAACCTACAATAACCTCACTATTTGTTTTGAAGTTAATATTCTGCATAGATATCTCCAAATCCTCAGTTTAGTCTACTTGTACATAGGTCAATTTCATCACTTTTGATCTGTATTGATAATTGATATTGATCCATCCTAGTCTAAACCAACCCTATTCCAACATCGATTACCATTTACAATCAAACATTTCCTTAATGTTAACCCTTCTCCCTAGTGTGGTGGTGACATGAGAAATTAAAAAATTAGACTCATACATAAACAAATCAAGGTTTCATTCAAAAATGACTACACACTTATCTAGTACACATTTATACACTATAACAAATTGAGAAACTTTTCCCTAGTCTTCCCAAAATTTGAGTTATCATTAGGAGCAATAACAAGCCAAGTCTTAAGCATACTAAATCCAAGTCAAAGCAAGCATTATCAAGTATCAAATCCAAATAATTATTTACGTACAAAGAGCAAAGGAGCATAATTTCACAATAACATTAGGTGAAATAAATAAATGTGGTTTGATTTCCCTCTTTGTAGTATCAAATACATAGGCAGAGGTCAATTATCAAATTGAGGTGTTGGGGTCAACGCATTCCATTACACTTTCTTAATTTTTTTCATTAACTTTCACAAGCATACTTAGGGTTTCAAGGTGAAGGAAATTAATTTTTAGAGCTACACACATCATTAGTGTTTGGGGTCATAAATATAAAACATGCAAAGAAAAGAAAAGGTGACCATCTGGTCACATTTCCTCATTTCCATTTAGGTCAATACCAACTAGTATAGGTTAGTGTCGACCAATTATATTGACCGAGACCCAAAAAAATCAACCCTACATAAATAGAAGTACAATACCTGAACTAGATAAATCATAAGGATGTTTTATTTTTATTTAAAATATATAGTCACCATTAGAGAGTCAACCATAAAATATAAGTACTCATACCTCTATTGTACTTACTACATTTATCATATGCCACTTTTCAAACCAGTGTAATTAGTTTCAGTATTTTTACATTCAGATGTATTCTTGAATTTCATATCTTATCATCTAAATTATCCTACATGTGTCTATCCTATTAGAGTTAGTCTTGATTGCATTAATTCAAATTAGGAAAAAACCATTGGTGAACCTAAACCCTAGGTTTCCATTAGGGTTCCATCATTCCAAGGTTTAAAATTTTTTATTCTAGAGTTTTAAATTTCATTTGTGATTCCATAGATAAAAAAAATATTTTCACCTTTCAATGGTTTCAATTTTTTTCCCTAGGGTTTTAGATCTAATTTATGATTTCCATACTCAAAATTAATTTCAATTTAAGTCCTAGATTTTCATTAAGATTTTCATCATTCTAAAGTTTTAGATTTTAGACTTATGATTATTCCCTAATAATACACATTAATCATGGCCTTATTGAATGAAAATTATTATTAACGCTAGTCATGACAGTACTCTTTTCATTTTTTCTCATGGAAAGTGTATCTTATTTAGATCAATTTTTTAAGAAAATGGGTCAAAATGATAAAATCTAAGAACACTAATAAAGCAAAAATTACCAATGAATAATCTAATCCTTTCTCCAATCCTATTGTTGCAACATTTAATTTGAGCTTTTTATTACTACCACTAGGTGGAAAATGTCATGTATGACCTCCTTGGTTCCTCCTACTATGGATTATAATATACATAATATCCACTATCCACTCTATTGATGGAATTATCATGAATATTGAGACTAATAATACTTATGACACAAATATTAATGATCAACTAGACTTAATGGATGACCAATAATTCATTGAATGTCTTAACATGTATTCACATCATATTGATGACATGTTATATATATCAAGACACGAGTATAAAAAATTGGCCAAAGCTTACACATAAGGTATTTATACCTCTACTACTAGTATTACTCCCATGCCTACACCTTTAATGACCTATGTGACACTCACCCAATGTTTGGGGGAACATAAAGCCTCCAACAAATTTCCATAGATATTCCTACATAGGCAACCTTTAGCCCTCCCATGATGACTACACATTTTCCATTTCCAACATAACCTAATGCATGTTCTCTTGATCATACTATTAAAACTCTACATGCTAAGGTATTAAAACTAGAGCAAGGTGCATCTAGAGCTAGTCATTCCATTGATTATCACACCTTGTTACATTAACCCTTACCCCTTGGGATAATAATTTACCCTTTTACTAGTAGGCTTTTTAACTCCCAAGATCAATAAAGATGCAAATGAGTTTAGAGAGGATAAAACTATGGTGGTGGTAGAGAATGGTTTCTAAATCAATGCAGGTCTTATTTTTGTTATAGATGTGGAGAAGAAGGCCATATAGCATTTGAGTGTCCGCACTACCAAGATCAATAAAGGAGGAAAGATCATCACCCAAGAGTGAATTTAGTTTAAACTAAAATAAAAGAGCAAAATACTGAAGTTGAAACAATAGATATTGGAGAAAATCTTATGATGAGAAGAATAATGATTGCTCCAAAGAAAGAACATGTGTAGAATAAATAAGGTGGTGAAGCATGGTTGAAAATAAATATCTTTAAAATAAGGTGTACTTTAGGAGGTAAGATATGTAAATTAATTATAGATGGTGGTAGTTGTGAAAATATGGTTTCTAAAGACATGATTAAGAAACTAGGTTTGTAGGGTGAGAAACATCATAACCCTTATCAAATTTCATGGTTTAATAAAGTGAATGAAGTTATAATAGTTAAAATGTGCTTAATCAAGTTTTCTATAGGTGAAATTTATAAGGATGAAATGTGATGTGATGTTATACCAATGGATGCATGCCATGTGTTATTGGGAAAGCCATGTCAGTTTGATAGAAAAGCAATTCATGATGGATCAAAGAACACATAGTTTCTAGAAAGGTGGTATGAAGGTAGTTTTATTAATTTTTAAAGAAGAAGGGTAGGCTGAAAGTGTGTTGAATGCAAAATAATTTATCAAACACATGAATATGACATGTTGCTACTATGCATTAGTAGAAAAGAAAAGAGACAAAAGTGGTGCAAATACCAATAGAAGTAGAAGTAGTGTTGAAAGAATATGCAAATGCTATACCAGATGAGTTACCATATGGTTTACCACCAACCAAAGATATTTAGTATTATATTGATTTGATTATAATATCAGCTCTACCCAATCAAGTAGCTTATATGATGATTCCAACAAAACATGTAGAATTCAATAAGTAGGTTATCAAATTGGTGAGGAAGGGTGTAGTAAGGAAGAACATGCATCCATGTGTAACACCAATGTTGCTAATTCCATATAAAGATGGAGGGTGGAGGATGTGTGTGGATAGTAGAGAAATTAATAAAATTATGATCAAGTACCTATTTCCTATATTTTATTTAGATGATATGATGGATTTTCTTGAAGGAGAAAAATATTTTACCAAAAATAATCTGAAGTGTGGATACTATTAGATTTAGATTCATGAAGGAGATGAATGGAAAATAATATTCAAGACTAGAGATGGTTTATATGAGTGGATGGTGATGTTATTTAGGTTATCTAATGCACCTAACACATTTATGAGGGTGATGAACATAGTGCTACGAGAATATAGTGGTAAGTTTGTGGTGGTTTATTTTGATCATATTTTAATATTCAACAAGACTAAAGAAGAGCACTTACAACATTTGAGAATGGTATTAGAATTTTCAAAAAAAGAGAAGCTCTATGAAAATTTGAATAAGTGCAGGCTTATGCAAAACAATTCGGTATTTTTAAGATTTTTAATTTTAGAAGATGGTATAAGAATGGATGAAGAAAAAATAAAGATAATTATTGAGTGGCCTATCCAAAAGAGAATTACATAGTCAAGAAGTTTCCATGGTTTAGAAACTTTTTACAAAAATTTTATTAAATTTTTTAGTAGTATTTTTACACCAATAAGAAATTGTATGAGAGGAAAAAAATTGCATAGACAAGGGTAGATATAGAAAGCTTTGAGTTGTTGAAGAAAAAAATTATAGAAAAGCCTATTTTAGCATTACCAAATTTTAGCAAATTGTTTGAGGTTAATTGTGATGGTTCATTTATGAGAATTGGTGCCATGTTGAGTCAATAAGGGAAGATAATAATCTATTTTAGTGAGAAATTAAATGAGTTAAGAATAAAGTATTCTACATATGATGTTCAATTTTATGCCTTTGTACAAGCATTAAGACATTGGAGGCATTACCTGGTGCCTAATGAGTTTATCATATATAATGATAACGAGGATTTGAATTATGTGAAAACTCAAAATAAGTTAAATAGTAGGCATGAAAAGTGGATGTATTTATTACAGGGTTATACTTTTATGTTGAAGCACAAATCAATAAAATAGAATTAGGTAAATGATGCTTTGAGTAGGTGAGTAGGGTTGATAAATACTATGGTGAGTGAAGTATTTGGATTTGAATAGAAGTATATGATAATAATCTAGATTTTAGAAATATAGCTAAGCAATGCAAGAATCCATTAATATGTGATACATGTAATATTTATGAAGAGTATATTATACATGATGGTTATCTCTTCAAAGGGAAATAATTATGTATTCCAATTGGGTCTCTAAGAGACAATATAATAAGAGAATTATGTAGTGGTGGTTTGGATAAACATTTTGGTAAAACAAAGATACTAGCTGTGGTGAAGAAGTATTTTTGGCTAAAGATTAAGAGACATGTGATAAGATATGTTTCAAGTTGTAGGATATGTCAAGTAGAAAAAGGACATGCATAAATTATAAGGATCTACATGGCATTATTGGTTCTAAGAGGACCATCGACATATTTGAGTATGCATTTTGTGTTGGGATTACCAAACACACAGAGAGGTAATGATACAATTTTTTTTGTAAATAGGTTTCTAAGATTATTTATTTTATTGCATGTAACTAATTTTGATGATCTTTCATATATGTTTGTGTAGCACTTTTCCTATAATCTCGATCATGAGATTTCTTTGGTTGATTTGACACAAGCTAAACAAAAATTTGGTGAGATTTTTGCAAGCTATCTACAACAATGGAAATCATTTGCAAGCTGATTCACTCATAGTCTACTTGATAAATAATTATCTATTGCGTTTACAAAAATATGCATAGTGAGATAGCTTAGAATCTGGAACTACAGTGTGCACATACCTTTAAGGAGATCATTGATAAGGGTTTATTGATTAAGTGAGCTCTTATCAACAAAGGAGTTAGCAATATTACCATAACTAATCAAAACCAAGGTAATAATTATGGAAGCAGCCAAATCTAACATCCAATCCAAGCGCAAACATCATAACTGACACATGCCAATAACCAAGATAAATCAAAGCCATTAATCGTAATAGGAATGTTATGGGAAATGGATTAACTAAGTCATACCATGTCCAAATGGTTCAAACATCATCTACTCAACCCACTCCACCTTTTTAGCTAACTCCTACTCAAAAAACTCTCCAACCAACTCTACAAGCACAACAACCAAGACCCGTACAACAAATATAACAAATTTTTCCATTACAAGTTCCTCCTCTAAGGAGAATGACACCTATGTATTGTGTCTTTAGTGACCTTGGTGAGATTATTGAATTTGTAGTTCATAAACTTTCCATTGCTAATTTGATTAGTTAGCCTATACTAAATCATTATCTACAAAGCATTTCCTATGCTGATTAGTACCAGGAAAATGAATTATGTGAATATCATCTGTTCAATGGGCACAATTTATGAAGATGTGTATAAATCAAGCATTTGATCAAGAATATATTGAAAATGGAGAGATAACATTAGATAACAGTGCTTTCACCTCTAATCAAAATCTTGGCATCTATCAAAACCCTTTTCCATAACATAACCAACAAAAATAACAATAACAACAACAAAAATAACAACAACCACAACTGGTGCAACAAGAAAATCAATAGTATCAAAATCAAAAGCCAAACCAATAAAACCAACGAAATTAATAATGAAAAAATAATGGACAAAACCAAGGTTAGAATGGTAACATCCAATAAACCTACCATGCAGTTGCACATGACTACAATAGGGTTGTAGGTCATATTGTAGGGGGTATCGTTAACACCATCTCCATTAATCCTAGACCAAACACCAATTAATCTAGATCATTGCTAAATAATACCACTCAACCAAATTACATGGATAATACTTCTTTGAACTAAGACCACACATAGGTGAACCAACAAATAGGGCTTTCCACTTTTGGACCTTATACTGATGACTCATCCTTACCTTGTGACCACATACAAGTGCACTGGTAACCGAGACTTATCCTATTTGGTCCTACACCATCACCATCATTTGTTAGCAATCATGGTCTAGCATCTAATATTGATTGTGAAATCACAACTCAAAGGTCTCATATTACCATTCCAGGCCCTCAACCATCTACCACTTCACCCATTATCCAACCAACCATTCAAATTCAGAATAAGCCATTTAATAGTAACCAAGATAAGAAGTTTGATATTATGGAATAATTATAGAAGACACTAGCACAATATTATATTTTGGATTTGTTGTGAACATTGGAAATCCACAAGAACATTTTGAATGAGTTATTAACCTAATCCACTATAATAATGACATATCTCTGGATAAATTTCAAGCTTTAGTTGGACACCTAGCTCCAGCCCAACAAGTCACAATCAACCAAAGTGATATGTCTTCCCTTGCCCTACTCCATAATAATCCATTATACATAGAATTTTATATAAAGTGGCATAAAGTGAAACATGTCCTTATAGATAATAGATAATGCCTCAACATAGTGTCTTTAAAGCTCATCAAGACTCTTTGATACACAGTGGTAGATCTCCAACCAAAAATGATAACTATCAAAGCCTACAATAATCAAGAAAGAGAATCATAAGGCACCATTAGCCTACCAGTTATCATTGGGCCTTTGACCCATGACACACTTCAACATGTGCTTGATCTTGATTTGTCATATAATATAATTTTAGGTAGGCCTTGATTACATGATATTCATGTAGTCTCGTTAATGCTACACCAATGTATCAAGTTCTCCCACTTAGGGATGGAGGTGAATATTCTAAGAGATTTGCACCCATATAAACATTGTAAACATCTCAAGGTTGAGTTTCAAAGCTAAAATTACCAATACAACATGATTCAAAGTTCTAAGTAGGATAAAAGAAAGTCTATACTTATTGATTCACTAGAAGACAATTACATAGATCCTGATACTTTAGATTCGCTTTCCCACATGCCACCTCTTGAGGCTTCCAATCATTTTACCATTATAGCTAATGGCCTAAGGGAATATGTGACCCATGATACCTTTCAGTTTACTAATATTCCTTAGAATCCAAAGACCTTTGGAAGACCTAAAGTCACTCCATACAAGCATTGGCAAAAAAAAAGCACTGATGAGGGACTTGTCATGTTTATACCATCATCTGGCCTAGAACCAGACCCTCTTGAAGGGGATGAATCATGGTTATTTAATGAAAACTAAGCTGATTGTTATAAAAGTGCAAAGTATCCTATTCTCAATAAGATCATGGAGATTCAAGACTATGAAGGATGAGGCCTTAGACCAAATCAACAAGGAACACTAGAGCTAATTTCCATGACCAAGTATAAAAGGCCTTATGGAATTGGATTTAAACCACCTGGGGGTGACCCCACATATCTTATTCAAGTTCCATCACTGATGACAAGTGATGATGATGCTGACAGTGAAGGAGAGTCTGATCATAGACTCACCTTTGATGACCTAGCTAAGACTAACTTGTTTGATAACAATGCCATTCGTACCCTTGCCCCAGCTATTCATCATAACCCATTGCCATTATACTATCCTCAACTGATAGATTAGGACCAATAATAATCTAATTTAGTGATTGATGAGTTTTAAAATGATGAGGCATTCTGTGAATTTTTAGGCCTTAGAAATAACATTTTGTTGCGAGATCATAAATTAAGATTCTCAATTACATTAGATCCTGAAGCCTATTTTGGAGAGTGGGTAAACACCCTTAGCTAAAATATATATATATATATATATATATATATATATATATATATATATATATATATATATATATATATATATATATATATAACATTGAGGTCCTCAAGTGAAAAAATCTTTGAGGCACTTTCTAACTACGGAAAAAGTAAATATAAAAGCCAACCTAGTGGTGAAAATATATTTCAGCCAAAATTAGATAGGGGTGTTTATTCTTCTTCAAATTTAGACTAGGAGACCACCAATGATGAACTTGCCTATGGATCTAAGTTCATTTTTGAGCAACAACAAGTGTTCGATTGAATTCTTCAAGAATTTTTTACTAGTTTTGTCACATGGCTAGATCTCCCATTCAAGGACTCAGATTCATCATGCTTAGAAGTTAAAGAGCAAGTCCTAATAAAGGACCCTGATATAACTAGATAATTCAAGTCTTTACCTACTATCTTAGAAGATAGTTTGACCCTTCTAGTTGAAGATACAATGGAGGTAAATATCGGTACTCCTTCAGACCCAAAATGGATACAATTAGGAGCATCCCTTACTGAGGAGGAACATGAAGTCTTTATAGCTCTATTGAGAGAATTTGTAGATATCTTTTCATGGGTTTAATTTAAAATGCTAGGTTTAGACCCCACCTTGGTTTTACATCACCTTGTGGTAAATATTGATGCTAAACCAATTAATCAAAGGTTACATCCTCACATTTCTAGATTAATAAAGAAAGAGTTGGAAAAACTCTTAGAAGTAAGATATATTTGATCTATTAACTACTTATAATGGATATCTAATGTTATACCTATTAATAAAAAGCTTGAAGGAATCAAAATTTGTACTGATTTCTGAGACATAAATAAATCTTCACCAAAGGATGATTTATATTTCCTAATATTGAGATGATCATCAACTCCATGATGGGTTATTAAATGCTTTCACTCATGGATGGCTTTTTAGGATACAACCAGATCATAATAACACCAAAAGGCCAACATAAAATAACTTTCACCACACCGTGGGGAACATTTTATTATCAGGTAATGCCATTTGGTCTTAAGAATTATAAAGCTATATATAAAATGGCTATGACCATCATATTTCATTATATGAGACATGATATTGTTAAAGACTATGTCGACGATATATTAGGCAAACCCAAAACCAGGGCTGACCATCCAACAATATTACATAGGATATTTGAAAGATTGTGGGAGTAAAAATTTAAACTCAATCCAAATAAATGTGTATATGGAGTAACATAAAGAAAGTTACTTGGCTTCATTGTGTCTTTGAGGGGCATTGAAGTCAATCCAACAAAGGTCCAAGCTATAACAGAGATGTCACTGCCAACCAATTTGAAGCTGCTCCACAGTTTATAGGGCAAGATCGTGTCAATTTGATGATTCATATATTAGTTAGTAGACAAGTTCCATCCATTTAAACATATTTTGAAGAAGGAAGTTGCATTCTGTTAGGATAATCACTGCCAAACAAGTTTTTAGTAGTTAAAATATTACCTAACAAATCTACCTATTTTGTTACCCCCTATGCCAGGAAAACCATTTTTGTTATATCTATCAGATACTGATAATGCCCTGGGGGCACTTTTGGCTCACTGTGATGAGAATGGAAAAGATGATGTAGTATACTATTTAATTTGTAACTTAGTCACATATAAACAAATTATACATCTACTAAAAACCCTATCTAGCCATGGTCTTCACAGCTCAAAAATTATGACACTACATGTTGAATAATAAGACCATAGTCATTTCAAAAGTAGATTATCTCAAGTATCTACTATCTATAACAAATTTACAAGGTAGAATGTCCAAGTGGATCATGCTTCTTAGTGAACTTGACATAGAGTATGTCAATCAAAAGGTAATTAAAGGACATGTCCTTGTAGATCAACTTGTTGAAGCACCCCTTGCAGATTGATCACCACTCATATTCCAATTTATTAAAGAATCCATAATGACTGTCATTGACACACATTTTGAGGAGCAACATTGGAAGCTATATTTTGATGGATCATTTAATATACATGGATCGAGGGTAGGCCTCTTTTTTATTACACTATTCTGACCTTTATAACTATATTCATGACCAAGTTATATCACCTGACCTATCTCAAAAATAAACCAAATCCTTCATTCACCAAACCATTTGCTATACCTTATTAGGATCCATCGTCTACTGCTATAGTTTTGATGGAACTCTACTTCATTATTTAAGTTCAACAAAATCTACACTAGCATTATGGGAAGTACATGAAGGAGCATGTGGAACCCACTCTAGCAAGGCAATCCTATCCAAAAAAAATTTGTGTATTAGTTATTATTATCTTATGTAGGATGCAAATGCAACTATATATATAAATAAAAATGACAAATGTCAATGGCATGCCAATCTAATTCATGCCCTAGCCAAGACTCTGAAATCAATGTTGACACCATGGCCATTTTCTATGTGGGGACTCGACCTAATTGGAAAAATCAATCTTACATCTTCAGAGGGCCATAAATATATCCTTACCACAACCAGATATTTCACTAAGTGGGTCAAAGCTATACCCCTCACATGACTAAAAAGTAAATTTCCAAGTTCATTTTCAACCATCTCATCTACCACTATGGTATCCCTTCTGACATTATATCTAATAATTGAGGATCATTCAAAAATAAGGATGTTGACTAGCTATGTAGAAAATACAACATCACTCAACCTTTTTCTATGGAATATTACCCCCAAGGTAATGGTCAGGCTGAGGCATCCAACAAAATAATTATCAATATTCTCAAAAAGATTGTCGATGATGCTAGTCATGATTAACACCTTCAAATATTATATATCCTTTGGGCATACCATACCAATCATCATACTCTCATAAGAGTCACTCCATATTCACTTGTTTATGGTATAGAAGACATCCTTCCCATTGAGGTCGAGATGACTTCACTACACATTACTTTCAAGCATGCCCTGGATGATCATGACTATCGAGTAGCTCACCTATAAGAGCTAGACCTACTTGATGAAAAATGCATAGCTACACTCAATAATATTTATGCATATCAAAACTAACTCAAAGGCCACTACAATCGGCATGTCAACACATAGAACATTTGAACTAGGTGATCTTGTTCTTAAAGAAAACCAAAAGAATGGCATGATCAAGAAGAAGCATAAGGGTAAATTCAAACCAAATTGGATAGGGCCTTTCATAATTATTATAGATTATGGATCAAGAGAATACATGCTCACCACACCAGATAGAGATGAACTTCCTAAGGTGATGACTATTATTCACTTCAAGTGATACTATGCTTGAGTGCTATGGAGTATTATCTATAAGGACCATTTTAGTTATGCCACTTTATCACTATTATTTTTAGTATGACTATCATTCTTATCACTCCTTTTATCTTATTAATTATCCATTTACCATTCCATTATATCAACCTAATGTCTTTAGTATCCTATTTTTACTTAGCTCATTTGGCCTTGGATTTATCAGTGCTTGCACATATTCAACATTAGTGAATCTGATCAGTTTCAATAGTTGTTTCAAGTATTCTAGACAAAATTAGTATTTTGGAGCAGTATGATAGAGGTTAAGGTAGTTTCATCCTTTGTTTGATTATTATTTTCTTGTCACCAATCTTGCTGTATAACCACCTATGGGAAAACTATGGGTAACACTTGTTTATTGTGCCTTGACCATACCAACTTGACATTTCCTATGCCATACTATGCCTTTATACTAACTATGCCTACTTTTTTTTTAATTAGCTGTTACACTAGTTGGGTTCCTCTTTTGAAGGGTGGCATTAAAATGGCTTCATGTCCTACACTATGTAGGCAATTCTCAATACTTATTAAGGTTAGCTCAATCACCCTTTCTAAGCCACGCTCTTTCTATTTTATGATCAACCTAAGCCACGCTCTCACTATTTTGTGAGATTAAACTATTTTAGTGTCTCGTCATTCTCTATCAAGTTGAGATACTTGAAAATTCCAAAAACACTTGTAAAACCATTAGAAACGTCCAAAAACATTGAACCCTTATTTTCCTTAAGGATTCTGGGAACCCTTACTAAGTCATAAGCAAATCACTTGTTCCTTAGTTTCCCCATCTTTTTTGGCCTTTTATCCCATGCACTTGCCATTTTTCATGACCATATTCTTCTATTACATCCATTATGTTATTTTTATCAGTTATCATTTTCTTCCTATTTCCTGGGAAAACTACATTTGGCCTAAAGTTTTTGTTGGATGATACATCCATGGAACTATGTAGGAAACATCCACTTGCCTAGTGCATATGGAGATAACTCAGCCACCCCTTCCTTTTCTTCTATTCTCCCATTTTGTTAGTTTGTTAAGTTGTCACCTATTTTTTAGGAACTATTGCCTTGATTCAATCTAAGTGCATTCATTGGGTGATTCCTTTCCCACTTACACTTTAATCTATCCATATTCATATGTCTATATTAGTATCATTGTTTCTATCATTGGTGCATTATTTTCTATTGAGTATTGGATTTTTAGAGTCAGTCCTTATGCATATTTTTTCCAAGTCCTCATGATGTTCTACCATGATGCCTACTGACATATGCTACAATAAACCTCAACTTCAAGAAGTCTATTTATTAATTTAAATATCAACATCTCTTTGACACTGGCATCTAAATTCAATCCCAATCATATCCCAAATAGAGTAATTAAACAATGAAAAAATTTCAAACTTTATTTAGTTGAAATGAGCATCTCCCTATTAGTAGGTTATTATAATTCATCATTACCCTCTGTGTTACGTTACCATCATCATTAGCTAATCAATCATGTTTGCCATAATCAGTGTCTAATGATTATAAACACCTATGGAAAAATCATTGCATACCATTCCACCTATATTTCTCAATTATTATAACTGCCATTAGGCAAATCATTGTGTTGTCACCACTTTACTTTTTTGACCCATACAGGGGCATGTTGTTATCTTTTTTGTTTGTCCTAACTGGGGTAGCTCCATCTTCTCAATGATTATAAATGTGTTTGGGAAAATCATTGCATTTTCATGCCACATTGCCACTATCAAGGTACAATGCTTATAACCACCTTTGGGCAAACCATTGTACATCATCCTGGTTGCATTCTTAATGATTTTGACTAATTTTTCAATATCATTATGTTTTCACCCCATCATATTCCTTTCTTTGGCCCCCCTCATTTTTCTTTTTTCTTTTTGAGGGACCATTTTTTGACACTGACTTGTGATAAATATTCCCTCAAGGGGGAACCATACAATTATTTCATCATCATTGAAGTTGTAAGCATACGTGACATTTTCATTCTTTGAGAGGATGTTACTGTGCTTATAGCTTGCAAATAGAGGTGGTGCACATCATGATCTTGCTCTTGATGGTATCCTTTAATGAATGGACACTTAGTCCCTTTTTGATACTATAAGTAATGCTTACAATTATTGGGCTCATGATACTATGACCTCACTGGAAGACTGTACAGTGCCATTGTTAGTTGTGAGAACATTCTACACTAGTATCATAAATGTCACATATTTTTTTCAACTTATTACTAGATAAATAATGAGAGGACCAACTATGGATGCGATATTATAAACACTTGATAAAGCTCCTTGATTTCAAAAACAAATGGAAGTCTGCAACTTCATCTAGTAACTTGAAGACTTCTATAACTCTTATAATGATCATATGCATTCCTTGGTTCACCTTTTTGATGGCACAACCATGAAGTGATTTTTGATTCATAATATTGGTCACACTATTTGGGATGATATAGTGTCTATAGTACTTTGGGCTTACCAAATAACTTATAATCACCTTAATAAGGACACACTATTTAATCTAGTGTATGGCATAGAAGTAGTTCTTCTAGTTGAATTCTTGGTACCATCTCTTCATTTTGTGCACATTAGACAATTAGATGAGGATTTGTCATTAAAATAACATTTGGATGTTTTATTTTAGTTAGATTAATCCAATTTCCTTGCTCATTGCAATCAAGATGTGGAGAAATGAAGACAAAAGGCATGGCATGATTGACACATTAAACATAAAAAATTTACCCCTAGAATGAAATTCTTGATCTATGACTCCAGGTTCGCATGCCATTATAGGAAAATTGTGTTCACTAGGATGGTATTTTTTTGTTCATAGTGTTCACCCTATTGGGGCTTGTCATTTACAAAGAGTTGATGGAAAATTTCTTTGTGGACATTATAATTGTAGCCAATTACAGCTATATTTCTCTACTAAACGTATAATTTTGTATTAATAAATATTATGCCATTAGTTTAGGATTTATTATTTTTAATAAAGTAGTACCTTAGTTACACACAACATTTCTTTTATAAAGGGGTAGATTTCTTATTTTCAATAAAGTACTGCCTTAGTTACACACAACATTTCTTTTATAAAGGGGCATTTTATTTCTTTTACTTATAATTTCATGGAGGACCACGATGTAATTTTAGTGTGGGGTAAGAGGTAATACATGTATTCATGTTGATTATCATTCATGTGAGTACTATAAGGATGCACATGCAAGTTAAAAAGTCCTAGGATAAAAAGATTCCCAACAATAGTATGAATATTCAAAAAATTAAATAGTTAGCTTTCACTCTAAAGAAAAACATGAGACAAGATATGTCATTGATATTAAAGGAGAATTTGTTATGATAAGTGTGCCAACATTGTGTCATGATGATACTATTAAATGCATTTATGATGAGAAGTGATGGGTGAAGAATGATGGCCATTATAAACGTATTAGTTATGAGAAGTGATGGTAAAAATAAGGGGGTAGTAAATATAAGTTACCCCCTTGAGCCTATAAAAAGGACTTAAAATCTCATTTTAACCTTTACCTTTGCTTTCATTTGAGTTTTATTGAACTGAAGAGCGAACTAAGTTTAGGTGATTCCAAAATAAGTGCAAGTCTAGAACATCAAATTCCTATGCATAGCTATTGAGAAGGATATTAACTAGGTAATCAAGCAAAAAATTACCTTGAAAGCATGAAAAATAAAAATGGTAGTTATAGGGTGTAGAGGTAGATGTTTGTCATCAAAGGGAGTCAAAGTAGGAAAAGCTGAGTCACTTACACCATAAATAGGTATTACTTTGGGAACATTAGATGACCGTGCCTCAAACTTCAAGATCCATAGAGGGTGATGCAACTTAATAAGAATGATTTAAGAAGTGATCCATTACCAACCATACTAGAAGAGGAAGTATCATGTGCTGGGGGGAAGCAATATTGATTAGAGAAGAAACACTTGAGGAACAAGGGTAGTATGTGGAAGGTGAGAATCCAAGATGGCATGCTAGGAAAAGAAGGCACAAGTACCTCCACCCTCATCATTGATAATAGAAGAGATGCAATACCCAAAAATAGTTCTATGCACAAAAAATTGGGTGTCAAAAGTACCCTCTTATACCATGTTTAATTATGACCATTTTCAACTAGGAAATGAGGTTAAATTATAAAATGAATATTGGGTTGAACATTAGAACACTAGAAATCAATTGGTATATGACCTTAAAATATTTAATGCCTTGGAATTTGTAGGTCTATTCTAGTTTTTTAACTTTGCATATTTTGGAAAACTGGTCGAAGCAGTAAAATTTCTACTCTCACATGTCTTTAAGGACTATATCTATTTTTTGGGGCATAACATAAAGATTACACTTGAAAGATAAAAAATATGTCATAAGTATAATGTTCTGACATGGACAAAGAATTTGACTTGGAAGACTGAAAAGAAATAGATAAAACAATAATGATGCTCATGTATTAGAAGTAGGGCCATTCCATGCACATTAATAACTTGTAAGATCCTACCCTCCAAGTAGCCACACACATTATCATAATAAAGATTAACAACATTGATAATTGGAAAGAGGTGGATATGACTTACCTCTACATCACCCACCAGGTGACTGAGAGATTAAAGTACAATTGGGAAATGTATTTTACCAACAAAATCATAGAGGATACTAAGAAGACCCATCAGATACCAAGCCATAGGTTTTCATGAGAGCTATTTTTATTATTAATGGTGTTTGATGAGATTGGTGTATTGGACTAACACTATGGTGAATTGAAGTGGGATTACCCATTATAACACAAGTCCCCTGCAAAGCACTATAAGGTGTTCACATGCCCTGATCATATCACTCCAACATATAAAATCAAGATGAAGTCATGGTATGATGGCATGAAGGAGGCTTTTGGGAATGAATGGCTCGTTCCTATAATGCCCAAAATTTTACCTAGATAAAACCTATAAAAACACTAATATATATTAACTACTAAGACTATATTATTCACACAACTAGACTAAATCCATATGTCACTGCGTTGGTTCCATTTTACTATTAAGGTTTCACTAACCAAATAGATAAATTAATTATACATTGAAAACTTGGTTTCACAAATGATACGCTAAGCAATTAATAATCATTATTTCCAAATACTTAAATATCATTTACATTACTTTTATAAATATTAATAATAATTATTAATGTGTCAAGTGTATTTTAATAAAATGTTTAAATAATCTTTGATAATAATTATTTCCAACCAAATAATTAAAAGACACATTATAAAAATTAAGCGACAAACCTATAAGGATTTATCTATCCAATAAATAATTCCAAGTAAAAAAATCCAAAATTAACTTTAATAACTATTCAGTTAATAATTAATTCAAAATTTAACATAAAAACTAAAACATA